>PYXC01000409.1:1110000-1285000 GCA_015244755.2 Tenualosa ilisha | reverse complement strand
AGCGGGTGGCTGTTTGAACTGTATTTGGCGCTTCTGAAAACAAGGCCGCTGGGAGAAAACGCCTTTGCTCAAATGTCTCCACTACACACGCAAACTACAACATAACCACCTCTTATTAGAGACCACATCAGCCACTACACCTATGTGTACCTACAGCTGCCATTTTCATTACATAAACAAGAAGCCTATTAGGATGGAGTCAACACATCCCATTACTGTTTTTCTATTGATGACTAATTAAGTTATGTGCTATTTCGGAAGTTTAATGACCAAAAAACTAAATTGGATCTCCATATTACGAGGAGCAGATGTGCTATTTATAAAAAAAAACCAACTAAACACTGTAGTATATTTTTCATGTCCAAAATAGAACATTTCCTAAAATATCAATTGCCGTGAAACTATACTGTAAATTAGCAGTGGATTTCCAATAAAACCACAGTTTTTATTGGAAACCCACTTAGGTATTGTTGCTGACCAAGGTTTGAGATTTCCCACAGTGAAACTTGTAAAGAAAAATAATAAGAGAAAGAGAGAATTATGATGTCATCACCTAAGTGTGTGTGAAAAACCATGCATGAGAAATGTTTCTAGTTCTGCAGCATGGTTTGTGTGTGTGTGTGTGTGTGTGTGTGTGTGTGTGTGTGTGGGGTGGGTGTGTGTTTCAATAACACAGCCACTTTGGCAGGGCTAGGTTGAGTCTTTGACAGTCATTTGCTGGGAGATAGAGAGACTATGAGCCAAAAGAGTCAGTTGAGAGAGACAAACTGAACATCAATCACTCAGTATAGCAACTGAATCTGTTTGTGTGAGTGTGTGTGTGTTTGTCTGTATGTCTGTATGTGTGTTATTTTTGCCTGAAGTTTTCAAAAACATAAGACCTCCTCTCTGGAAACCTGATGGACTGAAGAATGAAGCCTATAGTCTATAGCCTTAGCAGAAGTCCACCTTTGGGTTTCACAGTGGCACTGAAGTAGCCATCATTGTACCAGTCAATGCAACCAACCTCAATCAACCCATCTATGAGACTGACAGACTCAGTAATCAGGTCCATTCATGGTCTCATGTGCAGCTACAGTAACCAATTGGAGGGGCAAGTCAGGTGTGATGTCTGTCATCCAAATGTATTTACACTTCCTCTACCACACTCTGTCTTTCCTTCAGATGCTATTTCTAATTGTCTCCCCTTCTTTTCCATCTTTTTTTCTCTCTCTTTCTTTTACCTCCTGTAGCACATTGACAATAGATTGAGACGCTTTTTGGATTTGACCTTTGTATGGTGTGCAACAAATGTACCTTATGTTGTTTTTATTTGGGCTCGCTTGCATGCAGTCTGCAAGAGGAAACAAGTCATTTGAGGGGTTCCTGACAAGGCAAATGGGGCATTAATATAGAAATAAGATGACACATCTGCCACTAGTCTACATTTTATTTTTGCACTGTCACCAAGTGTCATCCTTAAATTGAATGTCTGGCTTGTAAACAAATTCACCCATGGCTATCCAGTTGTCAGTGTTCTCCACACTATAGGTTGTTTTTATTTGTTTTTTTTTTGTTTCCTGTTAAAATGCAGTAACACACTCAGTAGATTTAACACAGTGATCACACTTATGCTACCCTTAAGTGAATTAAGGTGGCTAATCTAGTTTGATTAAGAAGGGTACATTACCTGGGCTATTTTACCCCATGCTGTGCACCTAGTAACCACAACACTACTGTTTTCAGTCTTGGCTCAAACAAATTAAACCAAAGAGTTTCAACTCTTCTCTGTGCCTTTATTTAAACCCCAGTGCTATACTCAGAGTAGACTTTCTTGACCAAAAAAAACAAAAAAAACCTCACCATCCTCCCCTAATCCACCACTATCTCCTCTATTGGCTCTAGTGCTCCATGAATCATTTATCTGACCTAGCAGAGCAGGCAGAGTGGCTTTCACATGGAGGCAGGATAAGAATCGATGTAGATTTCCCCGGGAAGGCCCCGTCTGCGTGCCCCCTGGCTGTATCGAGTGAGGGATTTATTTTTTTGCACCATCAAATAATAGCTCCGATCCCCTGTCTATTTAACATGTGAACTTGTTCGTGTAATCAGCCACCTTCTGTAACATCTCTCCAAAGCACACGTCTGGGTGCTATCTTGCGGTCGTAATAAAGGGATTAATGGATGGGGGGTGTGTGTTATATGTTATGGCGCATGCCTGCACGTGGTCTGAGACATTCTTTTTTATTTCTGGTTCTGGGTTTGGAGTGTGTGTAACTGACAGGCGGGATGGAAATTATTGCCTTTTGCCCGTGGCGTCCACTGACCAAGTACCACTCTGTGTGTGTGTGTGTAAAGCTGTGAGTTCATTTCAAAACAGGATCATTTAGAAATCACACAGACTGCAAAGACGCTCTTTATTTCATAATGAAGGAACCTTCAGGGGGAAACTAGACTGCTTCATGATATGAGAAGCAGGAGGTAATAAAACAGCGCTTCTGACATGAAGGAGAAAAAGGCTTGTTCATATTGCAGAGGAAAAAGATCTGTTGTCGGTAATGGCTAATAGGTAACATTGCTGACAATACTTTTACATATTTTTATTATGGCTTTTAAATGCATTTAAATGAAAACAGCTCCAGGGCTATGTAAGTGATGTAGAGCTGAGTTTGTGCTGTTTGTGAATCCAATACTCAGCCAAATTCTTGTCTTTCACCTTTGTTTCATCTGGTGTTCTTACAGCGTGGGGAGTTCTGTATTTGTGCTACACCTTGACAGAATCATGATGACAAAACCTACCGAGAGACACTAAAGTGTTGGCAGCCCAGGCACCCACACACAAAGTCTGTGCGGATAACAGCAAATGGATGCGTTTACTGCACACATTTGTCTGAGACATGGATTTTCTTGTTACAAAACAATTAACACAAGATTAAGAAAAGCTTCTTTCCATCAACACACATACAATTGGATTATTGATTTAGCTTCATTGATGTTAAATTAACCTGTCTGTCTCAGACATAGCCAGGTCTGTCTGATGGACAGCAATGGACAGCCCCCATCACCTTTGTGTGACTAATAGCATACAGTTGCTAGGCTAATGTCACCAACTGCAGCAATGCCTTTTGAGCTGGCAATGGGTGACAGTTTAAATGGATGTCAATGATACTATCAGATGCTCATCTGCCTTCAGAGCTGTCGGGAGAGACAGACAACAGCCACACCTCTGGTCGTTGGGTTCCTTCCACTTCCGAGACCTCAGGGTTCCATCGCCACGGCGACAAGCTGACTGTCATGTGTTGACATGGCCGCCATTCGCCATGAGGGACTGGCAGCTATGGGCTGCTTTAAATAGACCTTGTCCTGTTTATCTGTCTGGCAGAGGGAGGATCACAGCAAACACATTCATCTCAATCTGCTAATCAATGGGGCATTGCATCATTAAAGGAGAATTATTGTCTGTTTTTGCTCGGTTTGTGCATGTCAATGGACATTGTTCTAGAGTTTCATCGATAAGCAGGAGATTGGAAAATGACTGATTGACTACATGTGGTGTGAGGGCGTGCGGAGGAATTCAGTCCACAAACAACGAAGAGTTTGGCTGTGTATCTAACAGCTTGTGCTTCCACTAACTTGTTTTTCGATAAAAGAGACGAATCGTTATTGATGCACTACTAGTACATTGCTCCGCTGTCAGGGTCACTCATAGCATGTCTCTGTTTAGCCTAATAACAGAAAAGTTAGGCTTAGTTTGCATCCAGCGTGATTCGCTCATCAATTATTTGCCACTTTTGGCTCAGGGAGTTCTTTTTCAAAATCCATTTCCTATCTGGTGTGTGGGCTCAACAGAAGCATCACCTCAAATTTTAATGGTGGAAGAATGCAGCCATGTTGAACTTTGCTGCAGGTTAAAATGGCACACCTTACGCTTTGCTTCTATTTGAACTGCTGGTGAGTCCTGGATGAAAAAAAAAAGGTCTCTCGAGAAGAAGTAAAAACCAAAAACCCCAAAAATAAATGTGCTGCAATTATAGAACACAGGGGGGGAGCCCTGCAGAAAAAATCAATTGCAATTTCTCCACACGTCACAGAGATCATCGATGGACCTCACACAGGATGATTTTTACGAGAACCTATCGGTCCGCATCACACAGGGCCTACAGGCCAGATTTAACCTGTATTTAACCCTCTGCAATTCTGATGGTGAGATGACGCTTAAAATCAACATCTAACCAAATTACACAACAAGCTAGTTTAAAGAAACCACAGAGTTGTCTAGAACACAGCTACACATCACAACTCCTCTGGAAAGTATTGCATTTACAGCAATACAGCGGCCACATGTGGCAAAACATGGTATTGCAAGAGGCTCCCAGCGCTATCTGGTTTTCATTGGTAATTTCAGAACAAATCTGAAGCATAGACAGAACATAGGCTTACATAGGACACCAAAAGGGTGTTTATGTTGCTATTTCAATGTATGTGTTGAATGTTGTAAACAAAAAAAGGTTCTCAAAGCTTTTAAGTTAAATAAGCCCATAATTCTGAAAAGAAGTTGATTATAAATTTGCCCCCTTTCTACATGCCGTTCTGCACATACTGATTGTGTGGAGAGGTTCTTTGCAATGATCCAGGCCAGACAGCCAGAGTGTGCTTCTTCTCCATTTACTATTAGGACTGTATAGACACACTCGTGTTGTTTTGCAAACTCACATTGAATGGACAGCTTATAAAGCAGTGAGGAAATATTTTTATTTTATTTTTAATTTCACAAAACATATATGGGATAAGAACTGTGTACTGGACCTTTAAATGACTCTAAAATTAGGGTGGCACATTGACCTCAAGGCCTGTTTAATTTTCCAAGACCCTGAGCTTAGCTCACAGTGAGATGGCTGACGCTGAGTCCCCCATGGACTAAAGCAAACAGGGAGGGGAGGAGCAGAGGACCCAGAGGAGAGTCCAGTTGAAACCATGGGAGCACAAAAAACACCGCAGATGTGCCCTTAAAGAAGACATAAACACACACACACACACACACCTCTCTGTCACACACATACACACATTCCCCTCTCTCTCCCTCACTCTCTCTCTCACTCACCAACACACACAGACAGACACACACACACACAAATACTCTCTCCCTCTCTCTCTCCCACACACACACGCACACACACATAAACACACACACTATCTCTCTCTCTCTCTCTCACACACACACACACACATATATAGTACAGAGACAGAGAGAGGAGGGAGTGAGATGCCCTTTGTTTCTCTCTCTCACTGCAACAGCACCTGCATGAGAGTATAGTATTCCCTTTGCTGTTTATATTCCTGCATACTGCTTAAAATTGATGTACCAGTGAATGAGTGACTGACATGAATGTCAATGAAAAACAACATACCAAAATCAAGTGTGTGAAACCCAATTAGATAATTGCATACAGAGGGATTTAATGGCTCTGGCTAAAAGACACTGGTTAGTAAAGAAGAGGCCATCATAAAACAATGATCTGGTGTAAAC
This sequence comes from Tenualosa ilisha, assembly GCA_015244755.2. Taxonomy (NCBI): domain Eukaryota; kingdom Metazoa; phylum Chordata; class Actinopteri; order Clupeiformes; family Clupeidae; genus Tenualosa; species Tenualosa ilisha. The sequence goes on along the minus strand of PYXC01000409.1, from coordinate 1,279,494 downwards.
CTCCACTTTATGTGTAATGACACACATCAGAGTTAAGCATCTGATTTGCATATCTTACTCATGATCATTTATTAGGCACTGTATCATTTCACATTTGCATAGACACACACATGCTTCCTGTTTTCCCTCTCTCTCTCTCTCTCTCTCTCTCTTGCATAAATACACACATTCTCTCTCTTACACACATACAATCTCACACACACACACACAAACACACACACACACACACACACACACACACACACACACACACACACAGCAGTCGTATTGATCCCTTGGGAGATTTTTGCTAGGATCGCATCTGTCTAGGATCATTAAATGTAAATCTCTTGCTGTTTGTGAGGCTAATCCCAATTCACATCAGTATGCATAAAGAACATATAAATTAAATCTTCTATCTCTAAAGGCAACACACTTTATAGCAATAAATGCATCCAAAAGAGGGCCTGCAATTGTGAAATAAGCTATTATAACAGCTGGAAGCATTTGACATTTGTTCAGTACAATTCACTTCAACACACTTCAAAACACTGGTTTTAATGTCTTAATCCAAACGAATTTATTCAGCTTAGTTTAGTTTGGTTCATGTAATATGTTCTAATAGAGTACACAGTCAAGTCAAGGTCAACACTCAGCAGTTGAAGTGTGTAAAAAAAAGTTTTAAAAAATGAAATAAAATCATGTCTTATACTGTGTAAAATAGCACTTCAGTTTTGTTACGTGAGATCTAAAGGAAACTGTATTTGTTTTCTGTCATGTTCAAGGACCAAGGATCAAGGAGTTTATTTGGCACATACATTGAAATGTAAGATATGTAGTGATATGTTGCACAAATTACAGTATTAACTCAGTAAAAGAGGAAAAGAAAGATTCAGCAAAAGCAAAAGCAAATAAATGGGCTTTAGCTCATATTGGAATCAGGATGAATGTAGCCTACGGACCCAGACGTGGTTAGTCAGTTTGTATCCAGCACCTTCCAGAGACCGTGGCTGCTTTGAAGTCAGGACAGAGGAGTGACGTTGTGCATGGGATATCGTCTTCAGCCATGGTTATGGAGATGGCATCACTTGGCCCACCCATGTGAGAATGGAGACCACCACACAGTCAAAATGATCAGTAGGCAGGGCCACCTTCCTCCAAACCAGGCTAGTGGACCATAGCCCTCTTCAGGCAAATGGCCCCAACTCAAATGATGGGTGAACGATCCTCTTCGCCGTTCCTTTGTGTTTCATGTTGTTGTGGAGATAATGTATGGAGCAACACAGGACTCACCATCCCATAGCACAAGCACTTTATGTGTGTGCTGGGGGATTTGAACACAAAGCCATAAAGCACACACACACACACACACACACACACACACAGATACACATGACACAAATATGAACTCAATCTCCCCAATATCCCACCAAAGCACACAGACCTGAGTTAATTCCCACGTCTAACCATGCATGCACCCACACACACCCACACACTCTCTCAGCTACCATGGCAATCACCTCTGTGTGTGTATGTGTGTGTGTGTGTGTGTGTACCTTCCTTTTCCTCACTCACTGTTTCTCCTTAGTTTTTCTTTCGCTCTAAGCTTCTCTGTGTCCCTGAAAACTGCCACTAGCATCTCTCACAGATGCACAGCTCTAAAAGCATCCAGCTTCACTAACACACCCTGCACTATAAAGGGAGCAGATGCTATAGCATAAAACCTATGGCTCAAGGCTTTCACAAATGAATGTATTCGGAATAAATGGCTTTATTACTCCCTGTGCCAAGGGCTGTGGTATTATGGTATATGAATTGCGTATGAGCAATAAGGAGCGAGTAGTGTAGCTCACAATTCCCTTTCTTGTAATTAAAACCTACACAGCAACGGTTGGTGATGGATATAAATTGCAATTAGCTAGAGCACCTTGACATAATGTTTGGTCCAAAGTGAGAGTGATTTAATCATGCTGTAGATGGAGTGTGTGTGCGTGTGTGTGTGTGTGTGTGTATTTATAGAAGCTAAGTACTTGAGTGCCCTCTGCTGTCAGAGATCGGGTATGCATGTGAAAGTTTCGGTTTCTGGTGCACACCCAAAACTTTCACATGCACACCAGAAACTTTCACGTGCGCACCAGAAACTTTCAAGTACACACCAGAAATATACATATTTTTTTCTTTCCCCATGTCACTTTATTGGGTCGGTACTTTTTACTTGGTCCACAATAATCACGCTAGTAAAGCACTCAGCATGTGCCCAAGGAATGAATGCTTGCTGGACCGAGAGGTGCTACACAGGTGTTTGGTCATTGTTGTAAGTGTTGTAACAGTGAAGGAAGGAGCATTAACCATGTGTGGACTTTTTTCTTGGTTGTAGAATACTCCACTCATCATAAACACATCTGTACATCTCTAGAATCTATACTCACACATACACACGCACACGTATGCACGCACGCACTCATGCACACACACACAGAGACAAGACATATTTCCACTGTACTGTGCACACAATTGCAGATAAAAGCATCTGCTGAATGAGTGAATGGAAATAACTTTGACTTGGCATAGCGGGGAGCAGAGATAGGACCCGTATTTGTCCATGGAGCCATTTCATGCTAATCATGGCATGCCTCTCTCTCGTTCTTTCTCTCTCTCGTTCTTTCTCTCTGTCTCTCTCTCGCTCTCGTTCTTTCTGTCTATCTCTCTCTCTTGTTCTTTCTCTCTCTCTCTCTTTCTACAGCTGCATGTGTGTTAATGAGTCAGCGCATTTACAGGGACCCGAGCAGAGAAGTATATTTTATTGGCTTTAATGAGAACTCATGGAACCCACACAACACTTCAGACACACTCAGGTCACGTGGTCTAGACGAGGAGCACACATGCAAACTCAACTACTTACCTGCAGGATGTGCAAGGGGTGTGTGTGTGTGTGTGTGTGTGTGTGTGTGTGTGTGTGTGTGTGAAAGAGAGGGAGAGAGAGAGAGAGAAAATATATGATTGGAGAGACTGACAGACCCGACACCAAAGTGGCAACAGAGTGTGTCCATAAAATTGCCGGTATTTTCCAATGATCCTAGTCCTATAAAAGAAATCCCAAAAGGACAAATAGGACCCTGACACGAAGCTGATGCCCAATATGACCCATTATGTGTTTAGAAATTAAACTATAAAAAACTATAAAGCAAATAAAAATAAAACTAATTTAATGGGATACCACGCAAACTGAACTTGAAACAAGTATTCTTTAGAATTAGCATTGTTTAGAATTTTTTCAAAACTCTAAACACATTTTGCATTATGATGCACTTCTTAATTATATTGTTAACCAAACAAGGCAAAAGGTTACCACAATTAAAACATAGATGTCAGTATTTATACACTACAATGATGTACACTAACATGATATGACATCCTTACCTGTGTTTTTTACAGTGCTGAAGGTCTGTGTGTTGAGTGAAGTAATTATCAAAAAGTGCTTTGACATGTGTCAATGTAAGAAGGCAATTATCAGAATAGTGTGTGGGTAGAAGACACAGAAGTTTACGGTTTTTCTACAAGTGTACTATAAAATTGCAAACTGAGACTTATCCAATGAGTTGTGTTTACAGTTTAGCAAAAAATGTGTTTAAAAATTTTAAACTGAGTGTAAAGCACTGATTAGGCTTTTAGTTTGGCAGACTTTGTGAATAGATTGGCTACAAGTGTTAATAGTTTCAGAAAGCGACACAAAAGTATCACTGTTAATGTTTAAGCATTCAGAAAAACTTTAATGGTTTGCAGCAATCATCATACAGGCCCTTTTCATACTGGAACCTGCTACATTTCAGGGTCCGAAATTGCAAGCTCATCGTGGGTCGAGCATTGTGAAAGCAAGCAATCTTCCTAAAGCTGGGTTGCCATGTTGGGAGAGGAGTGCGGAGAGTTGCACAGGGTAGCCAGCAGAGGGAGACTTAATAAACTTATGATACTTTCTCTGGGAATCCAATAAACAAATCTGTTAGCTAAGCAATCTACTGGTCTGTAGCCTATGTCTATATGACTAAAATACTGGTAATGGTTGTCTAAAGATGAATATGGATTATCAATAAAGCTGGCCCATGTAAGGTAACATCAAGCATCTTTTTGTCAAGTGCAGATGGTGTTGCTGGCAAAACGATGCTGATGTTATGTGTGCTAACTGTACAAAAAACATTGGACAAGCAGTTAGTTTTGCACTGACACGAATGCATTTTAAATGGGGGGTTACATGCATTGTCACCCAAGTAACCCCGTGACGGATTTGGCTTAGCTTTCACATGTGCCTCGGCTCTGACACTGGGGTCTGAGGCGGGTCGAGTGGACACCCAACTGTGTGTCGTAAGTGTGAAGAGAACAGGTGACACTTCGGGTCGCCTATTCAGTCGACAATTTGGGTAACAATCATGGGATATTCCTCAGAGGGAAAAGGCCTACAGATTAGTCTTACCTCCAAATATTAGGAAGGTCCAATCAAAGTCAATGGAGAAAATCTTTAAGGAATTGTTCATGTTGCTCAATGAAATCTTTAAGGAATGGTTCATGTTGTTCAATAAACAGCACTCCAAACACTGCTACATCAGGGAAGTAAGGTATTTAGTCTCCCATTTCCCAGCAACAGATACATGTTGCAACGATATACCTCAGCCGATGAGAGCAGACTGCCATGATGACAACAGCAGGATAACAGCACCCCCAAATGAATGTCCGGAAAACTAATGCTACTACTCGAAGTACTGTCTGTTTAACAGACTTTTAAATAAACTATCTGTACCTTTACAAGTTCTTAATGCCAGCATCTGTCCAGGATCACTAAATGTAAATCTCTTGCTGTTTGTGAGGCTAATCCCAGTTCACATCAGTATGCATAAAGAACATGTAAATTAAATGTAGATCTTCCATCTCACGCAACACTCAAAGCAACACGTTTTACAGTAATAAATTCATCCAGAAGAGGGCATGTGAAAGTGAAATGAACGTAAACTAATGCAGTATTGTGAATATGTATTCAGCATTTGATATCATTACTTAATGTCATATGTAGTTATTTTGTTGCTGGTGTGATTAAAGCTTGATGTATTACAAATGTCCATAGTTGCTACGGCTATGAATACACCAATGGGAAGCTATGTAGTTTACTTTAGGACACACCAAGCATGCTAGAATGAATGTGATCTTGTTAACATATAGTCTAATGTTAATGTAAGTTATCGACATTTGAAATGCATCATGGATGCAGCAGCGAGTCTAGACAGTCTAGATGGTAACACTTTATTTTACGGTGTCACTGTTAGTGTACCTACCTAATTAGTGGTATAACCTGTGTAACAATTATGTAATATCATGTACTAGTTGCTGTACTTAAATAATGTATTTTTGTGTACCTACATACCATTGTTTCAGTTTAATTTGAAGTGCTTTTTTTATTCTTTGCCAAAGTGCTGAATTCCACTGTGGCTGGACTGAGACCCAAGGCACCCTAAATCACCCCACTGGAGTGGATGAATCAATTCTCAGGACACCTTATGTTCACCAACTAATTGAGGTTGCAGAGCTCTAGGGGAAGTGGCATCACTTTGGTATACAAACCATGCTTAGCTCTGGTCAGAGGTTCTGGTTCAAATTGTAGTAACATGTAACTGCTGTGTTGGTTACTCAGTGGAATTTAGTTTAATGGGTCAGTGGAAAGTCCCATTAAAATAAAGTGTACCAGAAAAGTACCTACATCCACATTACATCTAGGAAGTTTTGCTCCAGTTCTATGTAAAATAGTTATTTCGAGGTAATTCTATAAACATGAAGTACAGCATCTGAATCACACATTCTTTAAAATTGTTATTTTATTTAAATAAAATAAAAAACATCAAATAAAATTTCAGTCCCTCAACCAGGTCTGCTCTCTCAGTTAAGTCAACTCTTGAGGTATAGAAAGAGAACACCAATAGAATGTACCCCATCTAAACATGTTTCACAAACATCTAATATTCATGAGAAGTAGTAAAAAAAATGCCCATAAAACTTTTTGTCATCAACAGAATTTGTGTGTAATGACAAATCATTTCCCTTCTGCTTTGAATTTTTCAATTTGGCCTTAATTTCAGGTGCTGCGTCCGCTGAACATCTTTTGATGTAGTCCAGTAACTGTAAATTTGTGTTTATGTGTGTGTGTGTGTGTGTGTGTGTGTGTGTGTGTGTGTGTGTGTGTGTGTGTGTTTTAGTGGGGGGTGATTTAGTTATTTGGAGACGGATTTCCATCCATACTGAAGGCATATGGGCACATAAGGCTTTCTCAACCTCTCAGTGAAATATGAAAAGAATGACTTTTAGCACAAAAAACCCCAAGTGTCATGCCCTCACAAATAATATCTAAAAAAAACTGAAAAGGAAAAGATAAATACCTCATTCATTAAAGCCCATTTGCCATTTGTTTCAGTTCTTTTTTAGCCTTTCCTTTTTCTCTGCCCTTTAGCCTCCCATTGTCTACAGGAGTCTTCCAATTGCTGTCATATCTGCTGGACCCTCAGCAGTCTCTGCCTTTTTTTCTTCTCTCTCTCTCTGCTCTGGAGATTGGGTAATCCACAGAAAACACAGAAAATCAGGTTATAGTTCCAAAAGAATAATACATTTTTCATACATAAAGGAAAATTCCAGAGTATTTCAACCCATATGTATGTCCTACTGGCAGCACTTGTAACTTTGACCAACAGGGCTATAGATTGAAATACTCCAATACAAAATATCCCTTTAAGTTACTACAGTGTTTTACATAAAAATAATCAGGGCTGCACAAGTGAAATAAACATGTTGGAAATCTTACATCACATATATTTGCTGTTCCCCTCTTTCTCCTCTCTCTCATATGTCCTCTGAATTTTGTTCTCATAGTGGTTTTTGACCTTTTTATTGATCCACCCTAGGACTTTTCTCCCCACACTTTTGCCCTTTTTCACAGCCGCACTCTTTGGTCCAACGTCATTTGTCTCTGTAAAACCTGCAGCCTCATCGGCTGAGGACAGTGAAGTGTTCTCAGCCTGGTCTTTCTCATCCTTTTGATTCAGTGGAATCCAGCTGCCATTGGATATCAGATTATCTGATGTAAAACTGTGGAGTTCTGCTGCCCTTGGATAGCAGCTCATTGTCCTCCTTAGCCTGTGACCACTGACCTGTATTACCACTTTTTACTGAGGTTTGTTCAACTCTTTCACTCACTGTGGCACATGCAGATGATGTGACAGTGTCACCCTGTTTGGGATCTTGTATCTGATGGATTGGTTTTGGGTCATCAGTAGGTGTTGAACCAATAACAGGTAGAGACCTAGGTGATTGTTGCTAATTGTTTAACTTCTCACAGCGGTGTTTTCGCTTTTGATCTCTAGTGCTCTGGACAATAGGCAGATACAATTCTTTGGGAATTTTCACATTTGATTTCTGCTTAGTAACCTCCATAGGTTTACTGATTACTTGAATTTGGGTCTTTGCGGACACTTTTTGGTGCCCAAGGCTGTTTTTCTATGTTATTCTGTCTGTGTGTCTCTTTCTGCTTGTTAAACTCTTTTCCCCACGGTGCTGTCTTTTGTCTTTCAAGCTCCTTCTGCTTTTGGATTTCATGCAATTTTTCCATCTCTTTTTGCTTCTCTTTGTCTTGCTCCTTTTCAGCCTCTTTCTCTCTCTCCATCTCCCTTTGTCTTTCACACTCCTTTTCATTTTGAATTTCTTGTTCTCTTTCCATTTCTATTTTTCTCTGTTTGTCTTGCTTCTGCCATTCAATCTCTTTCTCTCTCTGTCTCCCTTTGTCTTTCAAGTTCTCTTTTCTTTTTTATTTCAAGTTGTCTTTCCATTTCTAATTGTTCCTGTCTGTCTTTCCTCTGCCTCTCAGCCTCTTTCTCCCTCTCCATCTGCCTATCAGCCTCTATGTCCCTTTCTATCTCTCTCTCTCTCCATCTCTCTTTGTCGCCTTAACTTGGGTTGCTTTTCCAGTTCAAACTGTGCTTCTCTCTCTTCCTGTTTTTCTCTTGCTTGTGCCTCTCTCTGTTGCTGTTGGAGTCTTTAGTTGTGATCTTGCTGGCAATGCCTTTTCTCTCTGTTCATTCACATCGAACACCTTCTTCAGTCTTTGCTCTAGCTCTCTCTATCTTTCACGTTCTTTCTGGATGTCAAGATTCCTCAGGTGAGTTTGGCCCTCTACCACACTTTCTTCCTTGTTAGACATCATGGTCTCACTCTGTCTCTGAGTCTCTGTGTTGTTCTTGATGTTCAGTGCCTTTTTCTCACACTGTTTCTTGTCTCCTACTGCATTTTCTTCCTCCCTCCAGTCCCACAACTCTTTCCCTTTGGCTCTATGCTCACTAGCTTCTGTTTTTTAGGCACTAGCATAGCTGTCTCACGCCTCTGCTGTTTTCCCACCTCTTCTGTTTCCTTCCATGTCCTCTGATGAATTTGTCTAAGTTCATTAGACCCTTCTTCACCTGCTCATTTTTATCAATATTTCCAAGTCACTCATCCATCGATGTGCTGTTGTTTCATTTCTCTCTCTCTCCATCTCTTGTGTTTTTCTCTACACTTATTTGTTTCTTCTGCAAGGCTGGTTCTTTGCTGTTTTTTTCCAAATTCTCTCTCTTCACTTTCACTGTCTTCATTACTGCTTCGAGACATATAAATGTATAAATGTAATGAGACAGTCTATTCCCTGATCTTGAGGGATCTTTACCTCTTTGATCTCCTCTTTATTCACCTCCATCAGGCTTTTTTCGTCAGTATCCATCTTTGCACCACATCTTCTTCCTGCTCTCACCACAGTGCTTTAAATTGTTTCAGACTGTTCTCCTTTATCAAACTTTCTCAAGCTCTTGTCTACTCTTCTCTCTGTTTTCTTGATGTCTCTTCCTAATCTCACTCCATTTGTACTCACCTTTCTTTAGGCCCAAATCTCCAAACCAGCCATCCTCCTGTGCCATATGCTTTCACTCACGTTCTTCTTTTTCCTCTATAAGTTTCCCATATGAGGTCTTTTTGATCTCCTTTCTTCTTTGATTGTTATTCCTGAATCCACCAGTTTCTCCTGTTTTGGTCTGACTTCACTGAGCCAATCCATATCTGGGGCAACTGATTTGTCATTGTCTGTCACTGGTTTTACCTCAGGCTCTTCTGCTTTTAGTTTTGAGGTATCCATGAATATTTGGTCCTCTTGCTGTCAGGTCCGCATCGGATCTGGTCACGGCCACGCCCCCTCACTCAACGCCACGGTCTCACAGCTCATCTCCTCGTTTGCACTCACCTCCTCAAGCACGATCACCTTCACCTGAGTTCTAACTGGTGTCACCTGGTCTCCACTCTACTTAAGCCTCCCTCCTGCTTCACTTGGTGTCTGGTCTCGTCGCTGTAACCTTGTTTCCTGCGTGCTCGTGTGCTTCCTTCGTCTCCCGTGATCTCCCGTGGATCTCCCGTATCACCACCCGCGTAAGCCTAGACTCCCCCGTTAATATAGTTCCAGTCCGTTTGTCTTGTTCTTGTATTTAGTACGGTTGTGTTTAATTCCTTAATCTCCTGTGTGTTAGTTGTTAGTTGTCCCTAGCCTCTGTGCGTTGTTCTTTTCCGTTTCTCCGTTATAGTAACGGACACGACTTTTGTTATTCCCCTGTTCTTTGTTTCATTAAAGACTCTTTAGTTTACATATCTGCCTCCGCCTGTCTGTGTCTGACAGAAGACCAGACCGTAAAATAATCATGGAGGCTCAGAACCCCGACCCCTTTCGAGCTTTGGTCGACGAACTGCGCCATAGCTTGTTGACTCACGTGACGCCGCCAGTCAGCGTCGTCGCGCCCACTCCGGATCCCCCGCCTTACTCCGGAGACCCGGAGGCTTGTGGTGGGTTCCTGCTGCAGTGCACTCTCGCCCTGGAGATGGACCCGTGCCGTTTCCCCACTGAACGTGGCAAGGTGGCGTATGTCATCTCGCGCCTGGACGGCCGGGCCCTCCAGTGGGCAGAGAGTGTCTGGCAGCAGGCGGGACCCACCACACAGTCAGTGGACGCCTTCCTGAAACACTTCCGGGAGGTCTTCCAGGCTCCGGTCGGCGACTCCACCATCCAGGAACAACTACACCACCTGAAGCAGGGTGGATCTAGCATCACCGAGTACGCTCTCCGCTTCCGGACCCTCGCCGCCGCCAGTGGGTGGAACGAACCAGCCCTGCTCACCACCTTCCGCCTGGGCCTGGAACCTGCCCTGCGCCTCCACCTGGCGGCCTACGATGACTCCGTCGGCCTGGAGCGTTTTATCCAGCTCGCTATTCGGGTGGCGCACCGGAGAGAGGGCTGCCTACCACCAGTCTCCCGTGCCGCTCCGCAGCCCCTCCGACCCGCTCCTGCCGACTCCACGCCCGAGACCCCCATGCAGGTCGATTCAGTCAAGCTCACTCCCACCGAACGACGCAGGCGGGTCGAACAGGGCTTGTGCCTCTACTGTGGGGCCTCAGGACACCACATCCGCGCTTGCCCTGTGCGCCCGTCTCGCGTCCAGGTGAGTGGAGCCAGTCTGCAACCGTCAATTTTATCTCCCTTGTTGATCACCATAACCCTGTCTACCACCAATGTCTCCCTCTCAGCCCGGGCCCTCCTCGACTCTGGCTCCGCCGGGAACTTCATAGCCGGCTCCCTCTGCCGACGCCTGAAGCTACCGCGTCGGGAGAGCCCCCACCCCTACGTCGTGCACTCCGTAGTGGGTCGGCCCATGACCCGACGGACCATCCGGCATGCCGTGGGCCCCCTGACACTCCAGATTGGCGCCAGCCACAAGGAGAGTATAGACTTTCTGGTCCTCGAGGAGGCCACCGTGGACCTTATCCTGGGCCGCCCATGGTTGGTTCAGCATGCTCCGGTGGTGGATTGGGCCACCGGAGAAATCTTAAAGTGGGGTGTTTCATGTCGTAACCAGTGTTTGTCTTGTCTCCCGGTTCCTAGGTCCCGTCACAGTCACTCCTCCCTGGTGGTGGGATCCACCTCAGTCGAAAGCCCACACTCGGCCCGTAGCACCGTCATCCCCCACGAATACCGTCACTTCGCCGAGGTGTTCTGTCCCGCACGCGCCGCACAACTCCCGCCACACTGGCCCTGGGATTGCGCCATTGACCTGCTGCCGGGAGAGCCAGTGCCTAGGGGTAGGGTCTACCCGCTGTCCTTGCCTGAGCAAGCGGCCATGGAGGAATACATCCGGGAGGCCTTGCGCCAGGGGTACATTCGCCCGTCGGTCTCGCCCGCCGCCTCCAGCTTCTTCTTTGTGGCCAAGAAGGACGGTGGACTGCGACCCTGCATCGACTACCGAGCCCTGAATCGGATAACTGTGAAGTTCCGCCATCCTCTCCCCCTGGTCCCGGCCGCCCTGGAACAGCTTCGTGGGGCGGTGGTGTTCACGAAGCTAGACCTGCGGAGTGCCTACAACCTCATCAGAATACGAGAGGGGGATGAGTGGAAGACGGCCTTCATCACCCCCAATGGTCACTACGAATATCGGGTTATGCCCTACGGGCTAGCCAACGCCCCCTCCGTATTCCAGTCATACATGAATGAGGTGTTCCGGGAATATCTCCACCGGTTCGTCCTAGTCTACATCGATGACATCTTGATCTATTCCCGGAACGAAGCCGAACACCAACAGCACGTGGCACAGGTACTCCGCAAGCTCCGTGAACACCACCTCTACCTCAAGGCGGAGAAGTGCGTCTTCCACGAGCGTCAGGTCCAGTTCTTGGGGTACAACATCTCCGCCCAGGGCGTCAAGATGGACCAGGGGAAGGTTGACGCCGTACTCCACTGGCCGTCTCCCACTACGGTCAAGGAACTTCAACGTTTGTTAGGCTTCGCCAACTTTTATCGCCGTTTTATCAAAAACTACAGCCTAGTGGTCGCTCCTCTCACCAACCTGCTTCGGTCCAAGCCCAAGACCCTCCAGTGGTCCCCCGAGGCGGCGCGGGCGCTCCAGGACCTCAAGGCCTCCTTCGCTTCGGCTCCTCTCCTCACGCTCCCGGACCCTACCAAGCCCTTCGTCGTGGAGGCAGATGCCTCCACAACCGGAGCAGGTGCGGTCTTGTCCCAGGAAAGCGGGTCTCCAGCCAGACTACATCCGTGCGCCTACTTTTCCCGCAAGTTTACCCCGGCCGAGCAGAACTATGACATTGGAAACCGGGAACTGCTCGCCGTCAAACTTGCTTTGGAGGAGTGGCGCCACTGGCTGGAGGGAGCCCAACACCCCTTTCGTGTCCTCACTGACCACAAGAACCTGGCCTACCTCCGTGAGGCCAAACGGCTGAACCCTCGTCAGGCCCGGTGGGCGCTATTCTTCACCCGCTTTGATTTTGTTCTATCTTACAGGCCGGGGTCCAAGAACGTCGTGGCCGACGCGCTGTCCAGAGTCCACGGGGATGCGGACTCACCCAAGTCCCACGAGCCTATCCTGCCGGCACACCTCATCGTGAGCCCGATCCAGTGGGCTCTGGACAACCGTGTCGCCCAGGCGGTGGCCCAGGAACCAGCGCCCCCCGAGACCCCGGCTGATCGTCAGTTTGTGCCCGCCGGGCTTCGACAGGAGGTGCTCGAAGGCCTCCATACCTCCCTGGGCACTGGCCATCCGGGGGCTGCCCAGACCCTCTCTCTCCTCCGCGATCGGTACTGGTGGCCGCAGATGCACCGCGACGTCCAGAGGTATGTGGCTGGATGTGCTGAGTGTGCCATGGCAAAGACTCCCCGACATCTCCCAGAGGGTAAGCTCCAGCCTCTCCCGGTACCCCAGAGGCCATGGTCACACCTAGGCGTCGATTTTATTACTGACCTGCCCAAATCTAATGATTTTACATGTGTTTTAGTGGTGGTAGATCGATTCTCGAAATCATGCAAACTCATTCCCATGAAGTCTATCCCCTCGGCGGCGGAGACCGCCGAGGCAGTGTTTACTCACGTCTTTCGCCATTTCGGGTTACCCGAGGACGTGGTGTCCGATCGGGGACCCCAATTCATTTCCAGATTCTGGCGGGCCTTCTTAGGGCGCCTGGGTGTGGCCGTCAGCCTCACGTCGGGGTACCATCCACAGACCAACGGCCAGACGGAGCGGAAGATCCAGGAGATCGGCCGGTTCCTACGCACCTTCTGCTCTCAGCATCAGAACCGGTGGAGCCACTTCCTACCCTGGGCCGAATACGCGCAGAACTCCTTACGCCAACGCTCCACCGGACTCACCCCGTTCCAGTGCACACTCGGCTACCAGCCACCCCTCTTCCCCTGGCACACCGAACCCACCGCGGTGGTCAACGTGGAGGACTGGTACCGGGAGAGTGGTAGGGTCTGGGAAAAAGCACATCAGCAGCTCCAGAGGGCAGTCCAACGCTTTCGACACCACGCTGACGCGCGGAGAGGGCCCACACCCACTTATGTGGTTGGCCAGAAGGTCTGGCTCTCCACTCGGGACATCCGCCTCCGACTTCCCTCTAGGAAGCTCAGCCCCCGGTTCATCGGTCCCTTCGACATCGTGCAGCAGGTCAACCCGGTCACTTTTAAGTTACGTTTGCCCCCTCACTACCGCCTTCACCCCACTTTCCATGTGTCCCTACTTAAACCCTATCACGCACCTCACCATGTTTCTCCTCTCTCCTCAGCTCCCGATGCGCGGCCTGAGCCTCCTTTGCCGCTCCTGTTGGACGACGGCCCGGCTTATGTGGTCGACTCCGTCCTCGACTCCAGGCGCCGTCGAGGTCGCCTGGAGTATCTGGTGGATTGGGAGGGGTACGGTCCGGAGGAACGTTCGTGGGTCCCGAGGGAGGACATCCTGGACCCCAACCTGCTCACCGCCTTCCACGCGGAGCATCCGGACCGTCCCGCTCCCCGAGGTCGGGGTCGTCCCAGCCGGCGTACCCGGCGCCCGGGCCGTCGTACTCCAGGAGCGGCCCCTGAAGGGGGGGGTAATGTCAGGTCCGCATCGGATCTGGTCACGGCCACGCCCCCTCACTCAACGCCACGGTCTCACAGCTCATCTCCTCGTTTGCACTCACCTCCTCAAGCACGATCACCTTCACCTGAGTTCTAATTGGTGTCACCTGGTCTCCACTCTACTTAAGCCTCCCTCCTGCTTCACTTGGTGTCTGGTCTCGTCGCTGTAACCTTGTTTCCTGCGTGCTCGTGTGCTTCCTTCGTCTCCCGTGATCTCCCGTATCACCACCCGCGTAAGCCTAGACTCCCCCGTTAATATAGTTCCAGTCCGTTTGTCTTGTTCTTGTATTTAGTACGGTTGTGTTTAATTCCTTAATCTCCTGTGTGTTAGTTTTGTCCCTAGCCTCTGTGCGTTGTTCTTTTCCGTTTCTCCGTTATAGTAACGGACACGACTTTTGTTATTCCCCTGTTCTTTGTTTCATTAAAGACTCTTTAGTTTACATATCTGCCTCCGCCTGTCTGTGTCTGACACTTGCTTGTCAATATCTTTATTTTTTCTTCCTTTTTGTTTCATTTTAGAGTAATCTTCCATCACTCTAATGGTTGGTTTTGTTTGTTCTTCAGCCATTTTCTCTTCATTCCCAGTTTTCTTCTCTGTCACTAGTCTTTGCTTGTGCTTGATCTGTCACTCTTGCACATTTATCTGTGCATCTTTAAAAAAGTTATCTCTAACTTTTGCTTGATTTCTCTCATCCATTCTTTACCTTCTCTTTCTCCAGGGCTGTTTTCCTGCTCACCCACACCACACTTGGGATTTTTTCTTCCCTCTTTGTCTCTTCCTGTTTTTCCATGTTTGCCAGTTCTTCCATCTTTGCTTTCTGCTCTTTTCTCAGCTTCCATGAGCTCCTGTTCCTGTTGCTGAGTTGCCTCTTGTTCTGCCTCAAGCTCTCTCTCCAGCTCTTTTGTCCTCTCCTCCCATTCCTTTTGATGCTTCTCCTCAATTTCTTTCCATATTTCCTCTTGTCTCCTTTTCTCCATTTGAAATTTTTGCTCTATCTCCTTCAGCTCTTCCTTCATCGGAAGCTTCCTCCCTTGTTCTCTCTCTGCATTTCATTCTCATGCTCATTTTCCATCCTCCTTCCTTGTGCCTCTTTTGGTCTATTTCTCTCTTCTTGGCAAACTTTTCCTCCATATCTGTAAGCTGCCTCTCCAGCTGAGACTGCCTCTGCATCTGTCTCTTCTCACCTTTCTCCCTCTCCAACTCTATTTGGCTTATTCTTTCTCCAAGTTTCTTCATTTCTTTCTGTCTCTCGTACCATCCTTTTTCCATTTCATCCATAATCTTTTCCTTCTTCTTCATCTCTTTCAGCCTGATCCATTCTTCTTCCAGATCGCTCTCTCCACTTGTCTCTGTCTCACTCATTCTCTCCAAGTCTCTCATTCTCACCTGGTTTCTCTCGGCTACAGAGAAGTTCCCCATCTCTCTCATTTTCATCAAGTGCCTCTCAAGATCAGCAAGTCCCTTCATCTCTGTATTCACCTCTTCATATTTCAGAGTGTCTCTCTGTCTTTCCAGCTATCTCATCCCTTCTTCATATCTTAGTTTGTCTCTCTGTCTCTCCAGCTCTCGCACTTTCTCCAGTTGAACAATTCTATCTTCCTCATCCTGACTCATGATCTCACTCTCCATGCTGCTCCATGCCTCGGCCTGTTTTGCTTCCAGTCTCTGGATCTTGAGTTGAAGAGCTCGCCCCTGCTTTTGGAGCCTCTGTAACTCCTGAACTTTTTCTTCAGTCAGTCTCCAGGTCTGCTGACTGGTTGTCCTGGCCCACTCCTGCAGCACTGCTTGTTTAATTTTTCGCGCCTATTTTTCCATCTCTTCCTCTTTTTGTCTCTTCAGCTCATATTTCCTTGCTACCTTGTCCAGTCTCCTTTCTTCATCTTTCATTTCTTCATCCGGAGCTTCCATCTTCATCTGCAGCTTCTCATGTGTCTCCTCTTCCAGCCTCCTTCTGACGAGGTCATACCACCTCTCTTCCTCCTGCCTCTCTTTCCCATTGTGTCTTGGCAGACAGCCTTCGATGCAGCATCCCCAACAAGCGTTTTTGGACTCTTCGTCACTGTCGGAGAGATGCTGCATGTGGCCCACCTTGTTGAAATGTTAGAGAATTCAGAGAATGCAGTTAGGCATAGTTCTCTTGGAATATATTTAAGATCTTAAGATGAAAATATGGTGTTTCAATGGCAGTATATACTGCTCAGAACAAATACCAGTATACATCATTCAACATTAATCCTGACTCTTCAGAAATGCAAGCTGCCCATACTAAAAGCACTAATGCACCCCTCTATCATCAAAGATGCTGGCTTTTGAGCTGAGCACAAAAACAAATTGGATTGTCCTTCTACTCAATACTCTGAGGATGCAAGAGTTCATGATTTGCAAAAAGAATAACATTTTTAGAGCTTTGAGCTTGGGCCCAAATATCACTGTGGCACCTCTGGCTCATGCCTAAATATAATGTTATTCTTTGCATGGTAGATTTTTCACCAAAAAAAATCTAAATGACCATATATTTCTCCAAAAACCATAAAATACCTCTGTTTCAACAACTGATATCTTATATTCATAATACTTGAAATAACAGCCCATGGACAGCGCCTATGAAAGACTCTTAATTTTATTGATTATTACTTTAACCCAGGGGTGTCAAACTCATTTCTATCGCGGGTCACATGATGAGCATTACACTTTTTCTCAGAGGGCCGGCATACTTCGTCTACATGCATGATCACAAACTATCATGTGAAAAAAGGTTTCTGACCATCACCTGTTATGTTTTTGGGACATTTCTGGCCTCTAGTGGCCATTATGACCTTGTGTTCATGTTTTGTGGGTGTGTTATCATGTGTCTTGTGTTTTGACCTTTTTGACCTTTTGTGCCTGTTGTTTATTTTGTTTTCCTCGACCTTTGGGTTCCCCTTTTTGGATATTTTGGATTTTCAGTCTCTTGCCCTGCCTTTGTTGGATTATAACTTGTTTGACCTTTTGTCTGGATCTACTGAGCTTTTTAAATGACTTGTTTTGACCTTCTGATTGGATCTTCTGAGTTTTTTGAATGCCTTCATTAAAACTGAACTTTTTATGCTACCTCTGCATATGAGTCCTCTCACTAGCATAGTGGTAAGCAAACTGCCCTGGTAATCCAGTGTTCTGGGTTTGATCCCCGACCCCGATGTAATAACCAGCACAGGTTTGTATGTTTGACACCCCTGATTTAGCCCATTTTATAGGCCTATTTCATGTCTCTAATTACATATTCATACATTACTTCTAGTCTAGCCTTCTCTCTAAGTTTTCTTAGAGAATGGAAAATCACAAATTGTCCTATAAGCGAGCTGGAAGCTAAGGATCCAGAGAAGGGTGACTAGTAGAAGAGTTTTATGTGTTCCCCTTCTATTTCTTTAACATCCCTGTATGTTCTCTGTATGGAACCTCAACAGTAAATCAAAACATCTCCAGCCTTCAAAAAACCCATCTGCAAGCATCAAACCAAATACACTGATACTTCTCACATTTCTCACTTGGCAAATAAGGATTATATATCACGATTAGGATCAATTTTTGGGCTTTCCACACTTTCCCACTTTCTCTATTAAACTTTACATTTTTTTCCCATAATTTTTCCCATTTTTTCCCATCCTTTCCTTTTCTCATATCCAGTCTTTGGTTTCTGCCATTTTTTTATTACATTTAGCAGATCCATTCTCTGTTTTTCCCCCCACGTGTACACCTTGTGAAGTTTTGTCTAGTGTTTTGTTGAACTTCTGTTGGCAGAGTAACCTATCGCACGGAGACTGGTGCACACTCAGGGATAACGGAATTAAACTAGCCTATATGAAATAAACATGCGTAACGCGCTGCTGTTGGAGTCCAGGCTAAAAGAGAAATTTATTGCCGCGCACACACAGTTTTATATCCTTTTATCACGTGACCTTAACAATGCACATTACTGGCTCCCCTCATAATACAAAATAAAAGTTACCTGTGCAAGTTAAACAATTGAGGGCATATAATATTCACACATGTCAACACCCCCACTTGCACTCATATTGTTACTGTAATAAACCAAACAATTTACCACCGTGTGGCACATTACTCAACATAACAGTTACTTTCCAAACATAAACTTTCCAAATTTCAACAACTTAAATCTGGTTGCTGGCTTTGTCATCACATCTGCCACCATCTCGTCAGTTGGGCAATATTCTAGACTCACTTTCCCATCATTTACTGTTGACCTCACGAAATGATATTTTATGTCAACATGTTTGCATCTTTGTCTGCTCACAGGATTTCTCGCTAAAGCAATTGCGCCTTGATTATCCTCATACACCTTTGGTGGCATGCATTGACATCCATCAATCCCTTCCAACAATTGTACCAGATACATACATTCTTGTACAGTTGCGGCCAATGCCATATATTCTGCTTCGCAAGTCGACAGTGCAACAGTGGGCTGCTTTTTGGTTCTCCATGAAATTAGAGGTCCACTCTCACTAAGGCTTACACAATAACCTGTAGTGCTCCGTCTGTCTGTCTGATCAGCTGCATCACTGTACGCTTGTATCCGCAGTTCCATGTCATCAGATTTTCTGTAACACAACTCTTTGTCACTCGAACCCTTAAGGTACCTCAGCACGTGTTTCACCGTTGCCCATTGCTCTTCAGTAGGCTCACTAAAGTACTGTGACAGTTTACTTACTGTGTAACTGAGATCTGGTCTGGTGCATGTAGTCAGATAAAGTAAACTACCCACCACTTCTCTGTATTTTCTTGCATCTGTTATTTTCTCAGCATCATGACTGTAATTGAGCTTCTGCTCGCAAGGTGTGGCTCTAGGTTTACAATCCTGCATATCGAATCTTTCCAACAGTTTGCCAACATACCCTTTCTGTGTCATTGTTACGCATCCATCACACTGGTTAAAATCAATGCCTAGGAAGTGTTTCAATTGGCCTAAGTCTTTCATTTTGAACTTTTCCATGAGCATTTCTTTTACCACCTTCAGTGCATTTTCATCACTGGCAGCAATGATGACATCATCCACCCATATAATTATGATCACCTTTTCGTTTGTGCCCTCTCTTACATAAACACAGTGATCAGCTGCATTCTGCTTGAACCCATTTTCACACAGATGCTCATCAAACATCCTATTCCAATTTCTGCCTGACTGTTTTAATCCATATAGGGACTTGTTCAACTTGTACACTAGGTTCTTTTTGGTTTCGATCTCGAACCCTTCAGGCTGTTCCATGAATATCTCACAGTCTATAGGTGCATGTAGATATGCTGTTTTGACATCCATCTGATGCAAAATCAAGTTCTCTTGGGCCGCCTTCTGCATTAACACCCGGATGCTAGTCAGGTTTGCAGTAGGAGAAAATGTCTCCTCATAATCCACCCCCATCTTCTGACTGTATCCTTTGGCTACATAACGTGCCTTGTATGTATTTGACCCATCAACATCATTCTTAATGGCGTAGACCCATCTACCCCCCACTGCCTCCTTTCCCTCAGGTAAGCTGGTTAGGGTAAACGTGTAATTTTCTCTTAATGACTGCATCTCATCCTGCATCGCGTCAATCCACTTTTTAGATTCATTGGAGGCTACTGCTTCCCTGAATGTCAGGGGCACATTACACACCAATCTGTAACAGTAGTCTATGTTCATCAGTAGCTTGTCATCAGTAACATAATCACTTAGATAACCTGGCTTCTTCCTCTCTCTGGGAGGGTTACGCCTCTCCTCAGTCTGAACTGGCTGCGCTTGGCTACTGGCCTCAGGTTCTGTTACTGGATTTTGGGTCTCAGTCTGTCCGACTCTCTCATCAGAATTCTGTCTGGTTCTGTTAAGCCTAATCGACACCTCCAAGTCATCGTCATCTTGTGCCATGTCAGTCTGTGTCTGCTGCTCTACTCTCGTCTTGGGAACAAACTTCACCAACCTATGCTTCTGCACTTTCCTATTTTCTGGGTAATAAATCATGTAGGCTGGACTATTTTTGTCATATCCAACAAAAACTCCCTTCTCAGATCTGGCATCAAGCTTTTTCTTGTCTTGTTTGTAAACATAACACTCAGCCCCAAATTTCTGCATTCTTGAGATATTAGGCTGTTTCCCTGTGAGCATGAAGTATGGTGTCTGCTTTGTGCGGTTGCTAAAGCACCTGTTCCTCACTACAGCTGCAGTCTGTACTGCATGGGTCCACAAGTTCTTAGGTAACTCGCTCTCGATAAGCATGCACCTGGCCATATCAAACAATGTCCTCCAGGTTCGCTCTGCTGTTCCATTCTGGTGGGGCGAATAGGGTGCTGACGTCTCGTGCCTAATTCCATTCTTGCTAAGCAATGCCTGATAATCTTTCCCCATGAACTCTGTACCATTATCAGATCTGATACATTTTACTTTCCCATATGGGGACATGTCAGCTAGGAATTTCTCAGTTGCTTGTACAGTGTCACTCTTATTTCGTAGAAAATACACGAACACAGCACTGGAATAATCATCTGTGAATGAAACTGCCCACCTATATCCATCACGGGACTCAGGGTCAATTGGACCGGCTAAATCTGTGTGCACTAATTGCAGAACTGCTTTAGCCCTAGCATCAGGCTCTCTGCTCCTACTTTGGGTAAATTTCCCCTGGGTGCACACATCACATCGTAATGTAGACTTGTCTACTTTCCCCCTGATTGTCATACCATCAACTACATTCTGCAATTTTTGTACATCATTGTAGTTACAATGGCCTAGAATTTCGTGCCACGTTTGCACGTCATAACACCCTTTACACTGATCATCATCACACTCACCATTCACAGTCTGTAAGTAGTAGAGTTTGTTCAGTTCGTGAATGTGGAATTTGGTACCGTCTCTGACCTGTAACAGGCTGTTCTTCTCCTTGAAAATGACTGCTGCTCCACTCGCTGTAGCTGCCCTAACGGAAAAGATGTCCTGCGGGTATGAAGGGATGTAGAGTGCTTGTCTCAGCGTCGCGTTGTGGCGGCGGCCTCCGCTGTCGATCAAGCACACCTCTGCATCTCCTCTTCTCTCCGCTATTCCGTTGCTCCGAGTGCCATCAGCCAACTCCACACAATGCGTTGCAGGCTGGAAACTCCGGTCGAACTTCTTGAATTTGGCTATATCCGTAATGATATGTGAGGTCGCCCCGTGTCCACCATCAGGCCTTTCTCTTTCACACCACGACTGGACTGGTAGGCTGTCGCTGGTTCAACGTCTCCGTCGCTCGTCAGGAACGCATACGCCTTGTTCTCTGGTCCATCTGAAGCTTGTCTCGTGACATCTCCACGCTGTTTCTTTCTGCAGTTGCCATCTCGGTGTGTGTTGCTTCTACAGTGATTGCACCACTGTTTGCGTGAACAGCCCTTTGCAATGTGTCCTTTCTGTCCACACTTGAAGCACACTCTATCTGCATTCACTTCAGCACCCCGATCACTTGCATCTGCTCTGGATCTCCCGCCTGGCCGTACTCGCGCCTTCATCACGTTGTCCTCAGTGGTTGTAGTGCGCATTTTCTCGGTGTCCTCGTAGCTTCTCAACTTTGTTTTAAACTCGGCAAAAGGCATGGTGTCATCTCGCTGGGTTACGTGAATGGTAAATGGTTTGAACGATTCAGGCAATCCTTTCAAGACCATGGCCACAAGTAGCCCATCACTCAACCGTTCACCAGCATTTTTCAAAGCAGTCATCACAGTCTCTGCGCGAATAATGTATTCGGTGACGCTTTCGCTGCTCAACTTCTGTAATGAAGTCAGCTCTGTGTAAAGGCTAACTATTCGCGGCTGTGCTGTGCCAGCATAATAGTCCCTTAAAATCCGTAATGCTGCCCGACCATCGTCAGCTGCATCTCGCATAACAAGCGATAAACTCTTGTCATCCAGAAACTGTATTAACTCAGCATATGCCTCTGCGTTTTTCGTCCCTTCTTCACCAGGTCCCTCGAGGATCGTATCTCTTAGCCCTTGAAGTCTGAGATGCCCTAAGAATTTCGTTCTCCACAACTCGTAATTCTTTTCATCTCCATCGAAAACTAGTCTAGACCAACGGCTGCTGCTCGATCTGTCCATGATCCTCCTTTGGTTTCCGTTAGCCATCTTGGCTCGCTTAGCTGGCTAATAGCTAGTAAATTGCATGCAAAAACTTTACGACAAAGTTCTTCGTTATCTCACTGAGCACTTCTGGGCCCATAACCTGTTGGCAGAGTAACCTATCGCACGGAGACTGGTGCACACTCAGGGATAACGGAATTAAACTAGCCTATATGAAATAAACATGCGTAACGTGCTGCTGTTGGAGTCCAGGCTAAAAGAGAAATTTATTGCCGCGCACACACAGTTTTATATCCTTTTATCACGTGACCTTAACAATGCACATTACTGGCTCCCCTCATAATACAAAATAAAAGTTACCTGTGCAAGTTAAACAATTGAGGGCATATAATATTCACACATGTCAACAACTTCAAAGCAAATTTCCTATTTTTTCTTCTTTTCCCAATGATGTATTTGAAAGTCTTTTCTTCCCTAGTTATCTCAATGTCAACTATATCAATAATGGATTTATAGCTTTTTTCCCCTGGTTGTTTTCTTTTTCTGGTGATTGACTGGAAATGGGAATAGTCCAAATCAAGCTCATCAAGATAGCGATACATTCTGTAGGCTTTTTTTTCATGTCTCATTAAAGCTGAAAGAAAAGAAAACATTTTATGTAGTAATGAGTGAGGATGGACATTGTCTGGAAGCCAAAGGACATTGATTTACAAATGCACAATGGGCCTATGGTCAATCAAAATAATGTAAACAGTCTATATTTTTCAAAAGCATAATCCTCTAGATGTTACATAAAGTTAACTGAGAGATGTCCACCTTTCACATCGTGAATATTTCTGGGCCTGTATTCACAGAATCGTAAGGCTAAAAGTAGCTTTGGGAAGGACACCCAGGTGCCAACTCAGTAGTGGTGCACAAACTCATTACAAATGCTTCCAATACCTGAAACTAAGTCGAGCTCCAGCCATATAAACTCTGGGAGGGGGAGAAATTGCCTTTGGTGTGGTTTACCATGAAACCTAGGGAAGTTAGGTGTGTGTGCACATGCTGGGTGTCCTGAAGCACCTGGTCTTTAGAACTGGCCAGCATAAGCCAGTCGTCCAAATACGTTAAAATTCTGATACCTGGTGTAACCAGGCCAGCTTTCACAGACAGGCAAAAGACCCTGGGGGCAGCAAGCCCAAATGCGTCCCCTTCTTACTGTCCACTGCCATTGCATGTGCAGGGGCGCCCTCTCCCTGACCCAGTGGTGTTTGGTTCTCAGCCCATATCCCCTGTCCCAGTTTTAGGCCCGTCAGCAGTTTCACGCCCTCAGAGGGCACGGAGACCACTTCAGCAGTTTGCAGATTTTGTTTGTTCCCTCATGAGCAAGGAACTTTGTGACAGGAGTAGTGTAGCAATCTCTATACTCTAAGTGTGTGTTTCTTGTGTGTGTGTTTCATCTGCCTGTTGCCTTGCTCTCTGTCAATAGCTGCACTGCATAAATTGTTTCGTCTGTTATGCACTGCAGTGTTTGGCAGAGTAGCCAGGGGAGTAGCCTAAGACAAAAGTAAAGTTGTAGCCTTAAAAAGATATCACCCTAACTAAACTTTCAGTGTCTTGTAAAAATATTTTTTGGCTGGTAAATGCTCAGGCCTTACATGCCATTGGCAGGTAGGTCAAAAAGTTAATTTTATGCCCTGACTGTATGTCTACAAGCCATTGCCATACATCCACTGTAAACATTAACACTAGAAGTCCCAGCATTTTTCTGTCTACCTAGAAGTCCCAGAGAGGGGTCATTTGGCCCGACTGCTTTTCCCTAATACACTAATCACTCATTTTGTTATGGTAATGAGGCTGTTAGGGGCAGTGTGGGGGGGGGGTCACACCTTACAGTGTGTGAGGGGGGTCACACCTTACAGTGGTAACAGCCAAGACAAACAGACTCAAGAACAGACAGCTTCTTCCCAAGGGCTGTCAACATATGAATGAACATGTGAATGTCCCATGTGACCATAACGACTCATGTGACTGCAACCAGACAATTGTTTGATGGATAAATACCAGTGCACGTGGACTATTGCTTCATTTCCCTCAAGAATTTTGTGGTGAAAGAAGCTTCTCTCCAAGGAACGAAGATGCAGAGATTCAGCACTCAACAGGCATTGGAAATGATCCTGGATGGAGCTAACCCTTTTGACTCGGATAGAGAAGACATCAATCTTCAGGTGGATTCAGACTCCGCGCTGTCTCAGTTGTCTTCAGGTAAGATTTCATTTCATATTATTTCCTATTTTACATTTCATTTCAGTGAGGAAGTTGGAAAATATAGCACCATGTGAATAGAGCCTCCATTTTGTTTCTGAGTGTGGACTGCCATCAGTTTTGTTTGATTCTACTTCTCCTGAGGTGTCTGCAGCTTAGCCAACCTATTTGAGATGTTCTGGGATTATTATTATTATTAGCTTCTATGCTTGCATTTGTGATATCATTTGACTTTCCCATTGCTGATAATTACATTTTTTTTCACACTACAGATGAGGAGACTGCTCCCCAACCAACAAAGAGAGCTCGGCTGGGGACTGATGTGACAGAGACTGCGAAAGATGGCACAGTATGGCATGAAGAACAGATGGGAACGGGTCCACATTTCACCCCGCCATCGCCATACAGCGCAGATGGAGAGCCAACAGCTAAGGCCAGAAGGTCAATTACAAGTCGTCTTCAGAGCTTCCTGTGTTTCATCACTCTGGACATGCTTGGCATCATTCGAGACTGTACAGTTCAACATGCAAAGCAAACGGAGCATGTGGATTGGTTCATGGGCCTCCCTGAACTAATGGCATTTATTTCCATCACAAGCACGCGGGGAATCATCAGGGTGCCATCACTGTGTGACTGCTGGTCGAAAAACCTTGGAAGCCCACAGATCATCGAAACCATGTCCCGAGGGCATTTCCAAAACATCATGCATCACCTGCGCTTTGATGACAGAGACACCCGCAGCGAGCGAGCACAGACCGATAAGTTTGCTGCAATTTCAAACATATGGGGATTGTTTGTCACCAACTGCATCACATCTTACATCCCTGGTCAACACATCACCATCGACGAACAACTTTTCCCGTCCAAGACTCGCTGCTGTTTCCTACAGTACATTGCATCAAAACCAGACAAGTTTGGGATCAAGTTTTGGGTGGCGTGTGACTTGAAAACTAAATACGTCTGCAACATCCTCCCATATCTTGGCAAGGACCACACTCGGCCTCGTGGGGAGAGAGTGTCTGAGAGTGTAGTCATGAGGTTGATGGAACCATTCTTGGACAAGGGCAGAAATGTTACCACGGACAATTTCTTTACATCACTGTCACTTGCACAACGACTACTTTGCCGGAATACAACCATCCTCGGCACAGTCAACAAGATTCGCCAGGAAATTCCACACGGTACTGGTCAAGGTCACTCCCCCTCTTCACCTTGCCCTGCCTCTCTCCTCCTCATTATCATTTAAAGCTACAGACACAGAAATGGCATGTCTTAGGGAATTGTGGGACTGGCTCCAAGTGGCTGTAAATCTGCACCAAGACTGAATTTTGGGAAAGACACTTCAGATGCAGTATTAGGGGACCACTAGGGCCTATATAAAAACATAAAAGATCAGCATGTCATGGGATCTTTAACAACTTAACACAGTGGTGTCAGGAGAATAATCTTTTAGTCTTGCAGTAGAAAACAATGCTTATTGTAGCGGTATTGAAAACAATGTGTTCACTGCGGTTGGTGCTTCTGCATTCCAAGTGCAATAGTCAACATCAGCTGCCGCAGATGAACATACTAAACTGTTGTGTTTTAATGCTCAGAGTTTGTTTTCTAAGGGGGAATGCTAAAACATGAAAGGATAGACTGCAAAGTGTTATATTGTGACATTACAGCGATTAAATCTGTCAGAAACACTGGCATTGACTATGTTAAGATTAAATTAAGCTACTAAATCTCAAATCACAGGTCTATATTAGGCTAGTTGTTAATGGTAGGCCCATTATCAATTATCAAAAACACACATGCAAATAGCCAAGCACACTATATTTGTAGGCTAAACCATATTAATCTTCAAAATAGGCTGCAGACTTTTCATTATAATTGCAAGGCTTTCCTCCAAAGCTGCAGATTTGCACTCAAAAAACTGCTATTTTAACACTTGAAAAGCTGCAGTTAGTTTTTATAAGGGTTGTAGGGGATTAGAAGTGTTCTCACTTTTGACCCTTTGTATCCTCTTTTTCTTAGTCTGGCCGGTGGTCACCCTAGGCTCATAACATGATTAGACTAATCAAACTATTATGTTAAAGAAGGAATTCAGACTTTGAACATGTGTGAACTGTATGTATGTGTGTTAATATATACATGTATATGTATAACCAGGGTGCGATTTGTAGGGGGGGGGGGGGGGTGGGGGAGATCATCCCCCCCCCTGTTTTTTACCTCTGCAAATGAATTTTATCCTCGGGGGATAAAACCCCGTCAATAATTAAAAGAAAACAATTGAAATTGAAATCAGGTTGTGACAGTTTCTTACACAGCTATAATCTACATTGTTGATAGCCTACTAACTTTCAACCTGACCCGAATTGTCGGTAATCTCGTTGTTCGCGAACGAAAATCTCCGCAACTTGTTTTCTGCCGTCTCCACAATCCCTGTGTCAACAGCAGAATGTGAACGAGGATTTAGTGCTATGAATCATATCCTTACTGATGAGCGCAACAGAATGAATGTGTCCACACTGAACAGTCTTCTTTTCATCGCTGTTAATGGGCCAGATGTGTGTTCGTTTCCTGCGCAGAGGTTCGCAGAGATGTGGATAAAAGAAGGACGACACGCTGCAGATGACGCACCAACAGGAAAACTGAAGAGGCCACATGAAATCCGACATCAGAGCAAACTGTTTATTTAGTTTTATAATTACTTACTTTGACATAACATGTGGAATCATATTTTATGACATGTGAAATCATTATTGTTACGTTTTACAGACCGATCCCATTAGGTTAATGTTCCTCTGCCAATCCTCTGACATGTTCGCGTGATCGGACCTTATCCATGGTTCTGAAGCCCAAATAAGTCATCACATCGTGGCCGGCACAAAAAATGTTCATGTCACAAAAAAATTCATGTCTTTTTAAGTTTGCATTGAAGATGAATGCTCATCTGTTCATAATTGAGGCACATAGGGTCTAGCATTAACCTAAAAAAGAATTAAACCTGTTGATTGCTTATTTTTTCATGATTAACCCCCCCCCCACCCCCTCTGTTTTTTTTTTTTTTGACAGATCACATCCTGTGTATAACTCATAGGGGAAAACCTGTAAGACTTGCGGTTCAATAGATGTCAAGAGTAGGCTATGAATGGACATTAATTTCCTTCGGATGGCACATAGCTCAGTGTACGGCAGTCATATTATGTACCGCTCAGCGGTACATCAAATCGATTTGGAAAAAAATATATGCAGATAAACCATTCGGACATGAAATGTTGTCGCAAGGGGATCGAGAATCTATAATAATCACCCGAGAATAAAAATCATCCATCTATTGACGTAAAAATGTTACGACATAATTTACGACACAACCGCAATTTACGCCTGCCGTAAATATCTGCACGTGGGTGAATCTTAGCAACTTATCACTACTATCATCGGCAATCAATCGGGTGAGTTGAATGCCAAACTGCACTCGAAATAAATGTAAATCATTAAAACCAAATATAGATTTAAGCGGGTTGGGTCGGTTTTATACTTGCAGTGGGAACGTAAAGTTAGCCCTCACTCAGTGTTCGCATATTTTGATAATGTTAGCTTTAGCCCACGGGCAAAGGAAAAGCTCTCATTTGGAAACATATGGTATTATCATTGTGTTCCATAACGAACACGTTTATTTTTTGGTCAGCATCCATGTATTGATTGATTTCTATTTTTTATCTTTGAAAGGCTGTTGGTGTTGCGTGTGTATCATTTGCTGCCGACTTGTAACGCAATAGGTTTTCAGCAATGGCGAAGAGTCTACGGAGCAAATGGAAGAGAAAAATGCGTGCGGAAAAGAGAAAGAAGAACGCACCTAAAGAACTTGCGAGGCTTAAAACGGCTCTGGGCAATGAGGCGAAGGGCGAAATCACTATGAAAGACATTTCAGAGATCGCCACGGTAGTGCCAGCGGAGAAAGTGAAGGGGAAACCAGAGGATGTAAACATGGAGGACGGAGGTGAGTTGTTTACAGACTGCTTTGAACCGCGTTAATGTCAGCGGGCCAACACTGTCAACATCAGGAGTTCATCATGATTATCAACATATCATAGTACGAAATTGTTACTGCCTAACAGCTGAAGGGAGTATAAAGTGGTAATTTAGCTGGCTCTTTAGGTTTTCTTGTCACTCACACTAACTCATTGGTAAATATTTCCTTCAGATGATACAGGCAAAATGGATATGGATACCAAGCTCAACAAGAAAACCCTGCTCAATGAACACGGACAGTACCCAACATGGATGAGTCAACGACAAATCAAAAAACAAAAGGCTAAACGAAATACAAAGAAACTAGGACAGTCTAAGAAACAGAAGAAGCTGGCCTGGTAGAGACTCTCATATAAGCCTTCTTATATTCTCCCACTGAGTGAGTGACTGTGTTGAGTACCTGGGGAAATGGGCCGGTGCTTCAGTTGATGATTGAGCCCAATTGTCTGGTCTGCGTTCCCTCTTAATGTAAAATATTTGTAAGCTTTTACATGGAATCGAGATGTAAGAAATCTGTAAACTTGACCTGAAGCAGTTCTGTATGAAATAGAACTGTATCTCCTTGAGATTGGCCTCAGATGGTGGCCATAAATCTAAAGCTGTATTTCTGTACTGATAATCACTTCTGTAATGAGATGACTTCACACACAGCCCCATTACAAGACTTTTGTTTCTTTAATTTTTGATAATGTTTGACTTAGAAAGGCTAATAAAACACCTTTGGACCTTAAAATACACTCTTAACAGCATCATTAAACAGCTGGAAAAAATACATTTATTTTTTTATCTGTAGGTGAAAGTAACTGGAAAACAAAGGATGATACTTATGTACAAAAAATGTAGGACTAAACTTCAATTGAGCTGCACCAACGTACATCTGGGGATTCTTGATACAAAGGGTTATAAAGGTTGCAAAGTAAAACATGAATTCTCTGTCTTTATCACAGCACATCAATAACAGCCACCTGAGGGGTATTACTCAATGGTATATTTATATTTGAAGACAGAAGCAAAAGTTTGCGGTTACTGCCTTGGCCTCCCTGTCTTTTTTCAGTTTTAAATAACAATTAAGTTAAGTAAAATCCTCACCTGTGTCTGTCAAATGTGAACATACATCAGGCTTTCTGATCAACATAACCACTGATCTGTCTTGGTAACATAAACCCCCTTCACTTTAGCTCCACATAGCTTGCTGGGAAAAGGCCAGTCCGTCCATGGCAAGTACCTTTCCACCAGGATTCATCCACCATCTCAATGTTTGTGATGATGTCATCTGGGTCAAATGAAATCTCATCGTCATCCTCTGTAGGGGGAGAAATTAAAGTAATCCACAACCGTTAATAATGGATTACCATCAGTTGGTTTGGTTAACAGCCATTTCACATCCTAAACTCCTCATTAGAGTATCAGCCAGTGATGACCAAAGGTGAAATTTGAATATTTTTGAGAATGGAGAAGGGGGTGGCGTTAATGAATGGATTTCTGGAGGAATACTCACGGCCTTGATAGTCATAAAGAGCAGTGGCTGCTGTTCCAGCAGGCAATTCTTCATATTCGTTATCAACAGCTGTAAAACAGGTTTTAAGTAAAAAAAATTAGTAGCCTAAGTATTTTGCATCTGACATGTGAACATTGTGAAGTTTGGAGGAATATTGGTGGATCATAACACAAAGTCCTCCTGGAGCTCAAAATCTCATATTCAGTGGTGTCACGTGAAAACTAAAGGCAGAGCCATTAAGGACATTTAAAAACCATTTAGTTTTTAAGCAAGTAAGGCAACCTTAAGCTGGTCGACTGTCACAGTTAACATAGTGTGTTCTTCATGCCAAACTAAAGTAGCTGATTTAATCTTGCTAAGCATTTACCATTGGGATGGGCAACCCCAACGTCCTCGTACTCTGTGTCATCCTCTGGTTCCGCTTCTGGTTCTTGATAAATGTCTTCCAACAGGTCATCTGGGCGAGGGGGCAGACATGGAGGTTCCTCATACTCTGGTTCGTCTGCCTTTGGAGTTAAATCACAACACAAAAAGTTGCTTTTCATGTACAACTTGTTCTGTTGAA
Organism: Tenualosa ilisha; assembly: GCA_015244755.2. Taxonomy (NCBI): domain Eukaryota; kingdom Metazoa; phylum Chordata; class Actinopteri; order Clupeiformes; family Clupeidae; genus Tenualosa; species Tenualosa ilisha. Next base: position 1,249,118 of record PYXC01000409.1, on the reverse strand, counting down.
CGGTATCTGATGTGATCATTTTATTTCTAAAAGAGCAGTAGTGTTCATGTGAAAAAGTATGAAGAGAAGGAGGCAAGGAAAGTTGCATTTTTTCTGTTTTAGACAAATTTATATTGTGATCCACTTAACACACATATTTACTCATGTATTATTGATTACAATTATTCATCTATATTTCATCTATTATTCATCTATATTTCTTCAGTATTATCCACATTATAGTTTTCCCTTCTTTGTTCAATTGTTTCATTGTTGTATCCCATAATGTCAGTAATTGTAATATCACACAGTAACTGTAATATGTGGGATCCATTACCTGTGCCACTGGTTCAGGCTCTTCTCTGGGGGTTTCTGGCAAAGCTCTCGTCACCTGAGGAGGTTCAGGTAGTGGTTTGGCCATCTGAGGAGGTTCAGGTAGCGGTTTGGCCATCTGAGGGGTTTCAGGTAGCGGTTTGGGCACCTGGGGAGTTGCAGGTAAAGCCCTATTTACCTGAGGGGGCTTCCTGCTCTCGGGTAGTGGAGGTGGCCTCTGTTCTTCAGGCTCTGGCTCTTCCCTACTCATCTGCTCCTGGTTGGCACAAAATATAATAGGGATTGCATGGTCAGTCATGTTCAGGTACAACTAGGACATAGGCTGACAATTTCTGCAGTGCAGAGTTGAGTTCCTATGGTGCTCTTCGACTCAGGGATTTCAGATATAAAAACGGATGCATTTAGCATTTAAAAGCTTTTTTCAAATTTAATCTTCAAACTACTTAAACAGTTTGTCGAAAGATTTAGTTTAAAAAAGACTTTTTAAATGTATTCTTTTTGAGTGCCTTGGATTTTTCACATAATTCAAAGGATGTCCAAGTATAATTACCATTTTATCACTGTAGAGATCAGAAAATAGATGATTACACATAATGCAGCTGTTGTATTGTATATCTGTGGGTGTTATGCATTTTTTATGTACTATCTACTCCGCAACAGAACCTGTTGTCTGCGTTTGGCTTCCTCTTGTTCCCTTTTCTCTCTAGCCTGTCTCCGGGCCCTTTCCTCCTCAGCCCGCTTACGGTTCTCCTCGTCTGACGAACGGGCCATGTTCTCAAACCGGGCCTTCAGGTTCCCTGCTCCACTACTGGAAGTGGCTAAAAAAAAAACAACAAAAGCGAACACAAACACTGACCACCTTACTCTACATGTATACAGTGGACCTGAAAGAATGCAGTAAGATGGACTAGGCTCCAATAATATCCTCCTAACATGCTAGACACATGACGGCTAACTCTCAGACTACAAGTTTGGAGGAAATAAATACATTCTTAATTAAAGTACTTTAATATTTGCTTTTATATTTTTTTATCTCAATTCTATAAAATAACAAGGTAATAGTCTACCAAAGTTACTTTTTCAGTACACGATAGCTAACAACTTTTATACCAGAGCTTGCAATGCACCATTCCTCCACAAGGTGGGAGTATTAGGCAGTATGAGACTCACAGGCCTCCAGTGGCTGTGTCTTCTCATAGGCTGAAGTTGGAGATTCCATATCAGTGAAAGTTGCTGCGCTCTGCAGAGAACATTGGGTTTCAAATTGAAATGCTCTGAAAACTATATTAGTTTAAGATTATGAAATTTAATGAAAGCTTGGGGTCACACTGGTGACAGGCCTACCTTATCCATTCGATCTGTTTCCACACCATATCGACCTCCAAAGCCTTTGGCATAATCTGAGTATGAGATAAGATAAAATATTTTATATGACAATCATGTGATTACCAACATTATATCATTACTGTAATTACTAATAATCTTCAGTGAAGGGGGAAATGTAGAGATGTAAAAAATGTTGTTTTTTTTTTTTTCAATGACCTTTCTGAGACTGGTGCATTTCTGTCTGTCCCTTGTAGTCATAACCAAGAGCTGCTTTGTCAACCTTCTCTTTCTCCACACCATACTTGCCTCCAAATCCCTTCGAGTAATCTAGACAGGATATAAAGACATAGGAAAAAGAATGCTTGAGATCCCATTATGTTCAGTCTATGATTTATGATGATAAAAGCTACCCAGTATTACATGTGCATTATCTTCTTTTCTATATTAGTATTTGTAAAAAAAAAAAATGGATGAAGTCTATTGGTCTCTTCCCACACAGCTTAGATATGATTCAAGTAGCTGACATGTAAGAACATGGCAAAACACATGAGCGGGCGTAACTCTTCACTTCTTGCAGTGTATCACCTTTCTGGGACTGGTGTTTCTCTGTCTCCGCTTTATAGTCGTAACCCATTGCAGCTTTGTCCACTTTCTCTTTCTCGACCCCATACTTTCCCCCAAAGCCTTTAGAGTAATCTGAGGAAAGCAAATGCCAAAATGTGAGCAGGTAAGACAAGTCAAATTACACAGTTCATTCAGAGCACAATTGCTGTGTTAGGAAATAAAGTAAATTGTATCTACTGCATCTGAAGGGCCAGGTATGTGTACATGGATTCAGCAAGTCCTAGACTAATGCTATGTACAGGAAGTTAATCCATGTATATTGAAGTTCTGTTTTGGTTCAGAACTAGGTTTAATCCATATGCAGGAAGCTAACCCATTCCCAAAACCTTTCTGCTATTCATCAAAATAGAAACACTTTAAAAAGTTAATTATAAGTTATTATAAATTAATAACAGCAGAGAATGAGGTTCCATGCTTGGGTCACCTTTCTGGGACTGGTGTTTTTCTGTTTCTCCTTTGTATTCATAACCCATGGCAGCCTTATCCATCTTCTCTTTCTCAACACCGTACTTTCCCCCAAAGCCCTTGGCATAGTCTGGGTGGAGTGAAAAAATAATTACCTTTAAATCAACACTATATAACATTTTGGCACTATCTGAGAAATCCTGCTTATCAGGCTATTGGTTTTGGTAAAATCGAATCGGATGCCATTTTGGAGAGCAGATAAACTCAAGTGTTGTTCACACCAGCCACTGTGTAGTTCTGGTCATGTAACATCCATAACCTAATGTAAACAGACTGAAATGTACTTGTAAGCAGTGTCCAAACATAGATGTGATCTGAATAGCTCTAATGGGTCCCATTTCACAGCAGCCATTTTTCTAAAAAGTGGCAAGGGCAAGCACAGGTGTTATTAATGACAGCCAATAAGATTCTGATCCAGTGTAGTAGAATCAGATCCTTATTGGCTGTCATTTATAACACCTGTTCTTACTCTGCGACATCTTGGAAACATGGCTGCTGTGAAATAGGCTCATAGCCAGCCTAAAGTAACCATCATGGACATTCTTAAGCCATTTAAGAAAAACAATGGGTCAGACAAATCTGGTCAGAACCTCTACCTCTGCTAATTGGATTCAGTACCTTTTTGGGAGGCATGTTCCTTCACTTCTGCCTTGTAATCATAGCCCATGGCTGACTGAAAACAACAGAGATAGATCATGAACATTGTAATTCACAAGCCTATACAGCTATACCAGACACCAAGGCACTGAGCATGCTTCTCTTGCACTTTTTTGAGGACCAGGCCAAACTTATTGTCTCAGTAACTGTAAAACAAGAACACTTTTTGATATACTGATTCTTTTAGGTTTGCACAGATGGAGTGCCTTCTTCAGTGTGCTCCTGAAAAGTGTGTCCAGTGTTCTTGATTTTCTCTTACCGAGTCATATCATACCATACTGCCATAAGCCATATTGATCACACTATAGCTATACACACACAAAGATATGAGAGTGTCACCTTATCCACACGCTCCTTCTGCACTCCAAACTTCCCACCAAATCCTCGTGCTGCATCCGTTTGGGAAGAGTGCTGCTCTACCTCCGCCACATAGTTATGCCCCATTGCCCCCTGGGTAATGACACAGTTCGAACAACTCTTGACTCACCGCTCGAAAGGTTTTCAAAAATGAAAGAGGAACTAGGTAATCACTCACAGACACAAAGAAATCTTTTGCCAGAGAGTATGGGGAACCTGACCTTATCCATGCGGTCTTTCTCCACTCCAAATTTGCCCCCATAGCCGTAAGAGGCTTTCGGACCCTGTTCCAGCTCCTTCTTTTTCACCACCTCATGCTCCTGAGACACCTTCTGCCGCAAATCTGCCACACTGTTGTTTAACAAAAACATCAGACAATCCATTGAATTAACATGTAGCCTAGAAGTAGTGTTCTGTACATGGATTAAAAGTAGTCCAAGACTACTTGAGACAAAATAGACAAATTGAAAATCTGAAAAAAAAAAAGATTTTAGTCTATAATAGGTTTAATACATATACATATACAATCAATCCATGTTCTGGAAACCATGCCGTGTTCATATCAGTATATTTTGTTGTTTAGAAAAGGGCAGAGATTATTCTTTAGTAACCTCAAGTGCCTTCTTAGCCACTGACTTACAGTGTTGTGGATGTTATAGAGGTTCTCTTGTTTGATAAATGGTCATGATAAACCCGAACCACTGCCATGCAGAAATGTTATGTGAGATGGATAACAAGCTATGCCTGTACTTTTTACCCAGTCTTTCTTCATGTAACATGTAATCTAGTCTCTACTATTAATATCAGTTATAAAACCTTGTGATAAGTTTTGACATTTACCCTATTTCATAGCCTTGTACTGTTTTTAATAGAATCTTTATGAGAAAAACTAAATGTTTATGATCTTAAATATATTCAAATGACTTCAAACAGAATCAACAGCAGAGTTAGTTAATTGTTCTCATTGATATCCCTTCTCTCATTTTCACACACACCTGTAGAGGATGTGTGCCCGTGCCGTGCCATCTGTATCAGCTGACATTGCTAACTCACACAGCACCATCAGGCCTGACACAGCCACATGAACTCTGTCAGTGCTCCATATTTGGTAATACATCTAGAGATATTTTTTGACTTCCTTTTCCTGTTTCTGTCATGACGTGGCCCTCCAGTGGGTTAATTTCAACACTACATTTATGCCACTTGTTGTCATCCTGTGCCACGGTGTTTTACATAACAAACATAACAAACCATCTCTTGTCGTCTTGAAGAGCATAACTATAGGATGAATATAATTTGTGCTGTTGTAACCGTGGACTCTACCTGATGTGTTCTTTCCGGCCCGAGCCTTCTATGGTTTTGGCACCCCATCTCTGTTCCTGCTCAGACACATCATTCTGACACACACACACACACACACACATCAGATAATGGAACTGAAAATATCTCTTTAGTGTTGCATGGGTGAGAGGGGACAGAAAGTGCATTTGTTTGCAAGAAACAAAACCATGCCTTGCTATTGAGCAGCCTCTGCTTCACCTACCTCAAAATCCGGATCCGTCTCCCAGTCATCACCCTCGGATGCCACCTTCATGGACACATTGTGTCCTACCACTGATTTCCACATCTGCACAGAGGCCACATCCAAATAATGTCCAATTTCAGTTTCTCACACACAATTTACATAATTTATATTCACACAACCAAAGCCTAATGATGGACTAAGTAAGTACTTATAAGGTTGTTTTATTCTTAGTGCAAAATAGCTTCATATATTTTGTGAATGATACAATAAGTGGTTGCAGCAAAGAAAATCTTACAAGGCAACGATAACGAGAAATAATAGTCTCTTCCCTTTTCTCATGTACGTGCGGCCTAGGAACTATTTCTGTCATACTGAAGCAAACGAAGCAGCTATCGAAGTAGTACAGATTATTGCATCTCATTTTGTGCTCAAAGGAAACAGAGAGCTATATGTGTCAAGCTAATAACCTATTTGAGCATATCACTTATGCCTATAAATACACATCAGAAAGACACACTAACCTACAGAATACGGTATATGATGAAAACATCTTACTGCTACCCACGCTACAGCTGACTTTGCATACCCAAGCTGTTCCACAACCACCCTCTCTACGTGGAGATTAATCAGTCTTATGTCAATATCCATAATTATTGTTATCAACAATAAATTATATCACTCTATGGAGTCAGTGCTACATCCTGCTTGATTTTCTTTGACGTGAACAATTCAGCATTTTATGAGACTTACTGACAGGTTAAGCTACTTCCTCATAGTCTACATTTTAAATTAAAACTTTTATAAACTGCAGACACTGCTCCACGTTTGTAATTGCTAACTTTAAGAAATACAGAAGTAGAAATTCAAGTAGCTGTAATGCCAAAAGAGCATTTTTGCAATCAGCCGAAGAGGCTTCTAATAACGCGGATAACGGTACTTCCTGAACAGTTTGCAAAGTGCCAACTTGAGAATCTTGACGGTTGTTAATCAGTGCCCATTCAAACCAACGTATAATCTCATGGCAAACTTTCTACGATAAGTTTACAACTATAACATTACTATAATTACCTTTATAAATGGTAAGGTTTGATGTCCGGTCTTCAATCCAAGGGCAGTTCCACCTGCTCGGATAGACACAGACGCGCAAACTTCAGATCCCGATGCGCGTTCTCGGGGAAGAGGTGCGCGTTCTTTTAATGAATGTATCTGAAGACAGCGACCGAAGCAAAAAATCACTCAGAATCAGAGACGAACGTGTCATCGTTCAGTGAGATAGTGAGAACAATCACCTCGAGTCAATGATTCCTTTCCTTTCAAAAAAATAATGCTGAGATACACATTTAACAATAGCAGCAACTAACCATCTAAATTACCAAAAAGTTGGCCTAACATACATCTATATTAGTCCATTTTGGAATTTTGTAAATATTTATGGTGATTAATAGCCTATTATTACTGTTTTGTATTAGGCCTATTGATTTATTGATCGTTTAGACGACCTGTTATTTATTGCATTGTCATTAGGTATATTAGTTCATGGCTTATAATTTAAAGTGTGTAAATTTGACATCAAACTATCACTGTTTACTGTTAATCTACTGTTGTAAGTCACATTGCCTAAAACGGTTGTGCTGGCAAACATAAACAAAATTTTAAAAAGTTAAAAAATAAGCATTGGTGGTCACAATTTACATCATCCCATAAATATTTTATTTGAAAAATAGCCCTAAAGACAGGAGAATAAAATGGAAATATAAGCAGAGGTGTATTTTACATGTCCGATAGAGATCAAATAAGTAGCCCATTTTGGGCTGTGCTTCAAACTTCACTGTTGATAATAACAACATAACCGTCCGGACAACAGTCTCTACATTGTACAGCCAAACAGGTCTATAACACACAGCAGTAGGGGGGACATTTAAATGAGACATGATAAGTCATTCTATTAGCAAAGGTACAAATCATGGAACAAATGATTTTTAAAGTCATGAATAACAGTACACCTTTCATACGAGTAGCCTATCGCTGACAGGAGCCATCAGCTTCTTAAATGTGATTGGTCAAAAGATGAGTGAATCAGAACAACAATGAAAAATCCTCAACATCATGATGGGTTAAAGTAAAATGGCACTACCCAGGAACCAATCTATAGTAACTTAATGGCAGTATTGCACAGTTTGGCAAACAGGTTCACCATGAATAATGACTGTTGTACAAATACTGAGTACATACAGCAGTCCCCTTACCACACACACACACACACACACACACACACACACACTGTATTCACATTCATCTGTACTGCCAAGATGAATGAAACGCACCATTGCACATCCTCCACTAATTCTTTGAGCTCCTTATTTCAAGAATGAAGAGCAGAAAATAAAATATAACATTTAAAAGCTTGCTTATAATTACAGGGAATGTAGTAGAAAAGGATCTCTCTTTTTTTCAAATCTGATGGTGTCCTTTTGTGCAACTGGAAGTGATGGCTGGTTGCAGGCATAGAGAGTAAGGCCGGAAAGGTGAGAGATGAACAAAACCATGAAGTTCAGTACACACATTTACTAAGATCCCAAGGCACCTAATATACAATAATTATGTGTTCACAGTTCTCATTTTAACTTAAGCATAGCAGGTGGTGTGACATTTGCAGGTCCACGTTGAAATCCCTTCATAAAATGGAAGTGCCCAAACAAGGGCAAGGAAATGGATTTTGAGGTAGTGCAATGCTTATAATAATATAGCTGTAATGCTTATTTTTATTTCTTTTCATTTTTCAGAATGAATGTGTGCATCTTCAATGGTCATTTGGTGTTATGATTACACATTGAAACCTGAATTGAGTCAAAGTTCTGTCAGTGCAATGTAATTTTCCCCTTCTGACTGATTTGCATCAAATCTGTATGGAGTTAGGAATAAGATGTGACCCTTTGTTTTCTACAGAAATTTTATCTCCTTGTTCAATCTGGAAGTACAGTAAGTGTGTGTTTGAGTGCGTGTGTGTATGTTTCTGAAGTCTTGCTGGTGTTTGTTCATCTCTCTGACCCAAAGGTGGCGCTCTTCATCTCTTACAGGTAGCCTCCCAGGCACATGAGCAGCAGGACGTGCACCGTCAGCAGGTACAGAGACACCAGCAGAGGGGTGCGCTGGCGAGAGCAGAGGCCTGCCCTCATCATCCGAGCCAGGCTGGGCCCGCCACTCCGACTCTGAGAGAGAGAGAGCACAAGAGAGACAGAAAAAGAGAGAAAAAAGGGAAAGAAAGAGAGAGAGAGAGAGATTGGAGAGGGAGTGACAGAGCGTGAGACACAGAGAGAGAGTGGATGAATGCGAGAGAGAAAGATTGAGAAGGAAGGAGAGATTGAGGGAGGAGAAAGGGGTAAAAAATAAAGAGACCCAACGAAGGAGAGACAGATATAGGGAAAGATTGAGGGATGTGGAGGAGGAGGATTGTAGGGATGTAGGATGGTGGTGAGAGTGAGAAAGAAAGAGAACCAGAAGAGATAGAGAGATGGAGAGAATGACAGAGAAAGAGAGCCAAAAAGAGAGAGAGAGAGAGAGAGAGATGGAGGGATGTGAGAGGGAGCAACAGGCAGACATGTTGAGAGAAAAAGAGCAAAATAAAGAGGAAGAAAAAATGGCAAGAGAAAGAAACAGACGGTGATCAAGAGGAAGACAGCAATAGAGGAAGGGAAGATAAAGAAACACTACAGTCAAAAACAGCAGCAATGCAGAAGTTCATTTGCTGACCTACTAAACATAACAGAATGATATACACAAACACTGTCAATGAAGACAGGTGACGCGGTCATAAAACAATATTTAAAGCTTGCTCACCCGTATAACAGCGCCCTCTGGTGGCTCAATAAGGACAGCCGTCTCAGAGAAACGACCCTCTGATGCAGACTGCCATTCACCCTGTGTAAACCTGCACACAGATATAAACACCAGTGAGAAATAATAAAAAAAACACCAATGATGAAATAATAAAAAATATCTAGGGATTCATGTTTGCATGTTTCACTGAGAATTTACTAATAAAGAATAATGAAATGCCTAATCTAGTGAACTATTAAAATGTAACAGATAAATTACCCTGTTCTGCATAACTAATTGAGAGACAAATACGCTCACTCTCCCTTTCTCTCTATCTCTATCACTCTATCTATGTCTCTCTCACTCTCAACATTACAAACATAAACATGAAGCAATAGACAAATTCACATATAGTCCATTAGAGAATCCATGAGCAGGGGGATACTATACAGGCACATGAATGTGTCTGATGTATGTACTCTGAGGCAAATGCAGAGACTAAAGCTTTGTTTGTCCTCCCCTTCTACCCACAAGTGGATATGTCTAGTTCATCTGGTGATCTGTGTCCTCCATACTCATAAGCTGATGGGCCGGGGGTTGCATAGAAATTAAGGAACCTGGCTAACTGTTAGGCCCTTACGCAATGAACTTAACCTTATCTTCTTTAGGGGAGATTGGCCCTAATGTAACTGATAGTTGACAGCTTTGGATAAAAGTGTCTGCTAAATGCATAAATGTAAGCTGTACAGTGACTGGAAAAAATTAAAAGTGGATGTAGGGAAGCTCTGTTTGTATCTATATATGTTCACAGCATAAATAAGCAGAAATAAGGCTTATAGCTGACATTAGCGATACGGTCAGTGAGGTTCACTGAGGTTGTACCGTTTAAGGCGATCCTGGGCAGCCATGAGCTGTTCCTCTACCACCGCCCTTTGCTCCAGCTCTTCATCCAACCTGACAGGGACAGACAGACATCACTATACTGACATCTTTAGGCCAGGATCACAGACTCTTGTTGTGTGTGTGTGTGTAAGTGTGCGAGCGTGCGTGCATGTGTGTGTGCGTGCAAAAACATTATGATACATGTGGTTGTGTGTGACTTTACTGTGTACGGAATACACCAGGAGATAATAGATCTGTAAAATAATATCCTTGGGTTATAAAGAGTAAATCTCTGTGAAATAATATCTGGGGGTTCTGAACTATACAAATGTTATGTTGAAATGTTATGAGAAAACACCTCAACACCTTAACAACACACAAACATTGTGAAATTATATAATGCTCAGTGCAAGTATATTTTAGTCTTTAGTTACTACTTTTGACAAGCCAGCTCTGTGTCAACTTTATTTTTACATCAAGGACACAACCTGAAGGTCATGCCTGACCACATTTAACCCACCCTGAAGACAACGAAGAATGCCAAGACTGACGTCAAATAACCAATAGATGTAGATGTTGAGCCATTATTTTCTCTGCAACCAACCACATCTCTTGTATTTTCTAATTCAAATCAGAAGCAACACCAGAATTTCAGGAGGTTGTTTGTATATATGTGTGTTAAGTCTCTTTTGCCATTTCCTATTCACTGGATTGGAACTCAGAGTAAAACATTTGTGAGTTTTGATTGGTTATGTCCAGTACCTGCGCTGAAGCTCTAGCACCTCTGCCCTGTAGTTCTCACTTTTCTCCTGAGGACCTCCAGGAGCGCTGTCTGGTGGAATCTCCTATAGAGCACAAAAACAAACACTTTTCAGTGCCTTTGTATTTAGAATAATTTGTTCAACACTTTCAGAAAAGCCCTGTCAATATGAACGTTTTCAAAGAACAAAGGTTAACTTTTTTTAAGATGAACAGGTTGCATTCCTTATCTGTGTGGGTAGGTGACTTAAAACACAACGGTTTTGTAAACAATTAAATGCAGCACTACTTCTTTCTCTGAGTCATGAATGTGTGTTTACCTTTGGCTATATATGTTTATGCATGTGTGTGTGTGTGTGTGTGTATCCCTGACCTCTCTCTGGTACTGCTCCTGTGCAATTTTGGGCTGCTGTGCACGGGCCTCCTCCAGCATGGCTGTGAGTTGGCGCAGCTGTTGGTCGCGGTCTGACAAGGTGGCCAGTGTCTGCTGCTTCAGGAGCTCTGCCTGGGCCTGCCAGTCCACCTGCTCCAGTCTGAACACACAAGGGGTCACAGAGGGGAAGGACACAGCAGACCACAGGATGAGTGGAAATATAGGAAAAAGGCAGAACTTTTTAAATATGGTTACCACATGGGCAAAATACTCAAACAAAAATACACTCTGCAGTGTAAAAAGAACTGAGAGACCACTGACACCTGGAGGTGCTGGTTAGGATGATATCATGATCTATAATGTCCATACACACCTCTCTAATTTGAGTTATTTATTAACATCATAGACTGAGAGATGAAGAGAAATACCACTATTATACTGATGAAATGCACACATAACATTCCCAGCAGAGAATATATTTTCCTATTTGTCTTTGATAAATCTAACCTAAATTTGCTGTATCTCTAACAAAGATGGCCTAACAATACCATTTGTGAAGTATAGCCTACTATAGTTTATGTACGAATAGATATATTAAGTATAGCCACATTCTCAATAGAGACATTAGTCCAGTTTGTCTGTTTGATGAACCTAACCTCACCTCAAGGTTTCCCTACCACAGATGACGTGATAATTAAGCAATATAACACCAGTGGGAGTGAGGTTGTTCCTGGATATCCTCATGGGTGTGGCTGAGGCTGAGGATGTAACTACACTCGTGGGGATATCCACAAACAACCTCACGTCCACGAGTGTTATATTGCTTTTACAAAACAGTTCCATTGCCAACAAAGAAAGCTTTAAAACATCGAATTGTATTTTCTACCATTTAGTTTTCATTTCTGTTCATTCATCCTCTGCTCCCCAAAATAGTTCTAAGCTTAGTTTTGCATCTCCCATTCCAAAGCAATGCAACAGTTAATCAAAGGCTTGAAATATCAGGGAGAGCAGCTACATTGTGCTTTGTGCACATGCCTGCTTGCTTGTCTGTTTGTCAGTTGGCAAGCTCCATATTCACATTGCTCCACGTTTTCTCCAGGAGAACTGCCAAATGTGATGTTATGAAAATCGCTGGTCTCTCGCTTTGAATAAATGGAATGTTCACATCGGTCAACTCAATGGAAAATGCAGAGTGATTATTAGCAGTGAGGAGTAACTCATGGCATATCGTGGGATATCCTCACTCCTGGTGATACGCAGAATGTGTTTCATCCTATCAGAAATTGCTCAATAGTTAAACTGGACTGAACTGTTGTATAATACCTCATATGAAGAATAATCTACTACTGTTTACATACCTTAGCACCTCTAGTTCCCTCTTAGCCGTCTCGTGCTGGGCATCCTTGTCCTTCATCTCTTTGCCCATCTTCTCCACCCTCTCAGCCGCCTTCTTCCTCTCCTCGGCCAGCTCCTGGATGATTTTGGCCACATCCCCGGAGCGCAGCAGTGCCAGTTCAGAATCCTGCTTGTGCAAGTGCTCCAGCTGGAGAATAAGTAGAAGAAGAGCGTTTTCAAGATTTTGTATAGAAACAATCCTTATACATATAATTTTGTGGTACAACAACAGTTCTTTACACGTTAAAAGTTTTAGCATTGTCACATTTACAATGAAATGACATTCTGAGCTTGTCAATGCATGGCAAAGAATCTTAACAAGCAGGATTGCTGTACGTGTACTAGTGCATGCATTAGCCATCATACTATGATGAATTTGTAAGTTTACTCTGTTACAATGTGTTCCTCACCAGCCTCTCTCTCTCATTCTGCAGGGCAGAAAGGGCATTCTTAAGCCCCCACACCTCTCCTGTTGTGCCGCCACTAGAGGGCGCCTGTTGTTTCTGCCCTCCCTTTGCCATCTCTTCCACTTTTCTCCTCAGCTCTTTGGCCTCGCTGACCGCTGCATCCCTAGCATCTTGCAGTGAGCTCATGGCCTTCCCAAACGACTCTTTCTCTGCCTGAAGCTTTGCTGCCACCTCGCGCTCTTCCAGAAGTTTCTGCTCGAGCACCACCAGGTCACGGGCCAGCTCGGCCACCCGCTCCTCGGCCGTTTCTGCCTCTGTCCGCAGCACGCCACCCTCCCAGCGCAGCTCTTTCAGCTCTTTGGAGTCGGCCGCCTGCGCCTCCCGCTCCGATGCAAGCTTCTCCTCCAGCTCCTCCACCTGAGTCCTGGCCGCCGCCAGCTGCTCTCTCAGCTTTTCCACCTCCGCACCGGGAGCGTCCTGCACCTCCCGTTCCCTCCTCTCAGCACCCGCCCGACTAAGACTCTCTCTCTCCACTGAAACCACCTCCTCCTCCTCCACTTCTCCCACGTGCCTCGATCTGTTGCCCAGGTCCCACACCACTGCCTCCAGCTCCTGTTTCTCCCGCTCCAGCACACCGATCTGCTCTTTTTGGGCAGCAAGCAGCTGCTTGTGCTGAGAGTCCTTCATGCTGAGCACCTGGTTCAGGTCGTCACGGTAGTTGTGGAGCTGGGCAGCCAGCTTGGCCTTCTCGGCATGGAGGTCGTCACGCTGGACCAGCAGGGTGCGGATCTCCTCCTTCAGGCTGTTGTTCTCGCCAGCGGCCTCCTGAATGAGACCATCCTTCTCCATCATCATCTGTGGAAGCAGAGCAGGTGAGTTAGACTTAGAGTGGCGATACATGTGACATCTTTTTGAACAATGTTGCTGAGCAATCACATAACCAGTTTTAGGAGTCCTGATTGGATGATCATGTCAATTTACTTACTGATGATTGAAGGTAGGAAGAAAATAATGAAGCCAAATATCAATAGAAATGTAATCAAACAACAATACTCAAGAATACTGCCCAGCAACACTGCTCAAAAAACAGCTTTGTGTATCATCAGCTTTTGATCAGAAGCACAGAAAGTTTAATGCAGGATGTTGTCAGCCTCTTAATCATAAAATATTGAACGTGCTGAGCAAATGGCCCCAAGACCAGACCAAACCGAAGTACGTTACGGTGCCTTTATTTAATAAACCCTCCATACCTGCAGATGGCGCTCCTCCAGCTGTTTGTACTGGCTGAGCACCCGGTCCCGGTCATCCTGCAGGGAGCCCATAGCTTTAGTGAAGGCCTCCAGACGGGCTCTGCTGTGCTTGCTGTCCTCTTCAGCCTTATTGACCTTCTCCTCCAGACTTCGCACCTCCTCTCTCTTCTCCTCCACCTCCTTCTCTGCTGTCTCTGCCCTCAGGTCTGCTTCCCTCCTGGCCTCCTCCACAGCCTGGGGTACAACATGAGAATAAAAAAAAATGTTTACTGAGATCCCCATTCAAAAGAGACAAGCAGTTTCTGTGGCTATGTTTAGATTTTGAAAGCTACCTTTGTTGGATGTCAAAAACTCATTTCATAAACTCATACTTTAAAGAGATATGCCATCGTTTCTGCCAATTTACTGACTTTCCACCTGCCCAAGAGTTAAACAATTGGGGTTTACTTTTCTCCTGTTTATCCAGCCAATGTCTGAAGGTAGTGTTTTTAGTTTCAGGTTAGCATTGAATCCTTTGGTTGCTGCTAGCATCTCAGCCATTATCTTATTGCTTAAAAGTGTAAAAACTTTTTTGATACTGATTTTATTTTACTTAGGTGATTAGGTCAGCAACTAGTTCATCAAGACAAAATTGTCAATGACAGTACTAGACTCTTGCAAACCCTTGTATGACCACAAATCAGTGTTTAACTTACTGTTGTCACTGCCTGCTCTTTCTCTCCAAGAAGCTCCACTTCTCGTTTTTCCTTCTCACTCAGTTCAGCCTGCAGGGACTCCGTCAGATTCTTGGAGGACCTCAGATCTGTTTCCAGCTGCTCCAGGCTCAGACCCAGCCTCCTCTCCTCAGCCTCCCTCTCCCTAAGCTGTGTCCTGGCCTCATTCAGCTCTGTCTGCAGCTTCCCCACGGCCTCCTCCAGGGCACTGGTCCTGTTACGCTGCCCTTCTGCCTCTGTCTCCAGGGACGTGAGCTGGGAGCGTGCTTCTGCTAAGGAGCTCTCTGCCTGGGTAAGGGACTCCTTCAGGTCCCCTCTCTCCTTCTCTAGAGCGGCCAAGCTTTCACTGTGCTTCTTTTCCACTTCGTCCCATCTGGCCTGCCACTCAGCTTCAGCCTTTTGCAGTCTGCATAAAAGACACAGTTCAACATTAAACATAAATTTCATTATTTATTTTTTTGAATATATAAAAACTATTGCATGGTTAAAAAGTTAAGTGAAGTTGAGAAATTAGTTATGAAAAAAGTTAATTAAATTTAGTTCTGGACATTCCAAACTAACCTTTCCAGTGATGTCTGAAGCTCCTCCTTTTGCGTGGTTTCCTTCTGCAATTGTCTGTTAAGATCATTCACTTTTTTCTCAGCTTCCTGCACTTCTGCCTCCTTCCCCTGGAGAGCACTATGGAAGCGGTTCTCCCACTGTCGGGCCTCATCTAGCACTCGGTCACGATCATCTTGCAAAGAGGACATGGAACGTGAGAACGCTGCCAGTCGTGCCAGAGACTCATCTAGTCTTGCCTGCATTTCCTGGGCCTCTCTCTTGGCGACATCAGCAGCATGTTGAACCTCCTGAATCACCTCTTTGTCCCTTTCTTGCTCCCGATATGACTCTTCCAGTCGGAGTTCAATGTGTTTCATCTCTGCGCCCAGCCGGTACCTGACCTCATCGAGAGTTTCCTCAGCTTCAGCTCTGATTTCAGCCTCCCTCTTACGCGCTGTCTCTTTTAAGGCAGCATTCTCTGTTTCTGCCTGACTAGCTGTTTTCTGAGTCTCCTCCAACACCCCTTTGCATTCACTCAACTCCTGCTCTAGCTTGGCCTTCTCCTCAGACACCTTTGTGGTCTCCTGGCGGGAAGCTTCCAGCTCTGCTTTGACTTCGTCTCTGTTCAGTAGCAGGGCTTTGGTCTCTTTGCCGAGCTCGCTGATCCTCTCCTGATACTGGATGCAATCTTTCTGCATCTGCCGCACCTCAAGCTGCTTCTCTCTGAGGAGCTCCTCCAGCTGTTTTGCCCGGCTCTGGCTTCCCTCCTTCACCCTCTGGGCAGACTTTAGTTTCTGCTCCAGCTCCCTTTGTTTCCCTGCTTCAGCCTCTGCTTCAGCCCTCTCCCTCTGTGCCTGACGCTTGTCCTCCTCCAGCCTGCATGCTCTGTCTTTCTCGCTCTCTGCCAGTGCTTCCAGCTCTGCTCGTTCATGCTCCAGCCTTTCTACCTCTCGCTGGAGGTCTGCCAGGCGGTCCCTGCTGTCGGCTGCCTCTTGCTGGTAGCCAGCGATGCTGCCGTTGAGTTGGGCTAGCTGGTTCATGAGGCGCTCTTCCAGGTCATCCTTCTCAGCTTCCAGACTGGTGCGGAGCTCTTTCAGTTGCTCTTCCCTCTTAGAGATCTCCTCTTGAAAAACATCTTCTTTCCCTTTGGCCTCTGCTAACTGCTGTTCAAGAGAGGTTAGCTGAGAAGTAATTTTCACCTCCTGTTCCGCCCTTGACTGCTTCTCTGCCTCAAGGGCAGCTTCAAGATCCTTAACAGAGTCCTGTGCTGTTTGCAGGGAGGCCTCCAACTCCCTCATACGCTCCTGGGTTTGGTCCTGAGTGTTTTCAATCACCTCTTCAATCTTTGGTGTCTCCTTGGCTGCCTCTGGTTGTGGTTCCGCTGGTTGTTGTTCTGCTAGAGGCTCCTCAGATGGTTCGGACAGTGGTAAAGGCTCCTTCTGCTCACCAGAATATGTGGTAGGCTGTGGTCGATCAACAGCTACATCATGGCTCATTTCAGTCAGGGCTACACTTGTTTCCTGTGCTACCACGACTTCCTCTACCACAACGCTTGTGCTTGAGAGTTCAATTACCCTCTCCTTCTCTTCACTCAACTGTTGCCTCAGCTCCTGAGTCTGCTGTTCCAAAGAGTCTCGCTGAGTCTTTGTAGAGTCCAACTCGGCTCTGAGTGATTCCAACTCCTCCTTAACCCTCTGGAACTCCTTCTTCAACTCCTGGTCATCCCTTCTAATCCCACCCCTTTCTTCTTGTTCCCTGAGTCGTTCATTCTCCTCTTCCAGCTCCAAAATCTTCTGCTGTTTGGCCTTTGCAAACTTCCTCATCTTTTCTTTCACAGTGTCTACCTCTGTTTGTGCTTCCTTGGCCAGTTTCTCAGCTTCTTGGCGGGCAGTTTCATGGACACGGGTCTTGGCAGCCAACTCCTGCCTCTCTTGACGAGCAGCTTCAAGAACTCGCCTCACACGCTCTGCCTCATCGCTAACATTCTCGTAGGACTTCAGTAACGTTTCATACTCATCTTTCATACCTTGAACCTTTTCCTCCCATTCACGGTTTACTTGTGCAGCTTCCTCTTTGGCCACTTCAGCCTGCTGTCTACAGGCTTCCTTCTCACTCAACAAGCTATCCATGGCTAGCTTGAGGCTTTCACAGGAAGATCCCAAGCTCTGGTTCTCAAGTAGGCTTCGATCCACTTCCTCAATCAGCCTCTCCCTCTCTGCTCTCAGCTTACTAAGCTCTGCCTCTCCATCCTCAAGCTTCTTCTTAAGCTGCGTCACAGTCTTCTCAGCAGCAGCTTGCTCTTCCTTCAGCGCTGAGTTCTCTTTAAGAACCTCTTTTCGAGAAATCAGAGCAGCTTGGAACTTTCGCTGTAGCTGTTGGAGTTTAGCATTGTTGTCCTTGTCCTCCTCCTGCCTCAGAGGGACCTCAGCCTCAAGCCGCTGGCTCTTCTCCTGTTCTGCTGTCAAAGTTTCCTGGAGGGAGTTGATGAGCTTGTCTTTCTCAGACACGGTCTCTTGCATTTTCTGAAGTAACATGTTCTGGTCAGAGAGCTGCTGGCTCAGATTTGTGATCTCATCATTCTTGTCATTCAGGAACTGCTTAAACTCTTCCACCTCGGTCTGCAACAAGGCAATGGGAGAGGCAGAATCGGAAATGCTTGCCTTGGCTGCAACTGTGACCTCCTCAACTTCCTTTTTCAGCATTTCTGCATGTGCTTCAGCCTGGACACACTTTTCCCTTAGGGCTTCCAACTCATTGGAGAGTGTGTCAATTTGCTTGTCCTTTTCTTTCAGCATCTGTAGCTCTTTACCTAATTCAAGTATCTCAGCATCTCTGAGTGACAAGGAATTCTGGGTGTCCTTCAAGTAGCCCTCCAGTTCTGCACGAGATGCCTGCTCAGCCTCTAGTTCTGCCCTGAGTGCTTTGAAGGTGGTCTCATTTTCACTGCTTGTTACTGCTGGTGTTGTTGTTTGAGCTGGTATTGAAGTTGATGTCTGGTCCTCTGTCCCTTTCTGCTGTGCCTCCGTCTCAGGGGCAGCAAAGTCTACCCAGTCTTCCTGGACCCAATCACTGGAACCAGATTTCTCTGACTTTCCAACCAGCACTTGGTGCTGTGGTGCTTCCTCATCCACTCTCAGGATCTGCAGGTTCTCAAGCTCCCTCAGGCGATTGAGTAACTCATCCAGCTGTCCACTCTGAGTCTCAAAGCGCTCCACCAAGATGCTGTGATCCTCTCGCTGTTGCTTCAGCTGCTCACGGTGGTGTCGGTCTTTCTCTTTCGCTTTGCGGATGGTGTCCTTGCGTGCTTCCTCAGCATCCTGAAGCTTCTTCTGAACCCTCTCAAGCTCAGATTCCAAGGACCCTACTTTGGTTTGCAGACCCGCTTTCTCTTCCTCATCCTCCAACGCTTGACTCTTGCTCTGGCTCATACTGTTGACCTCCTCCGTCAGTCTTTGATTTTCTGCACTTGCCTCGGTCAAAGCCTTCACCTGCTCTGACACCTGATGTTCGAGTTTGTCTAGCATCTCCTGTTTACACCTCAAAGTCTCACTGGCTTCTTCTAGTAACACTTTCATTCTCTGAATCTCCTCTTTCTCTCTGCCCTCATCAGTGGGTGAGCCACAGGGTTTCATCTCAGCAACCTCACTTTGCTCGGGGCTCTTCTCGGCTAACATCGCAAAAGCATCAACCTTCCTCATTAACTCTTTACGCTGCACCAGGGCTGCCTGTAGCTTCCTCTTCACCAAGTCTCCCTCCTTTTTTAAGGTAGACACCTGCTGTAACAAATCCTCTTTCTGTTTTCGCAAATTTGCAAGCTCTTCACTGTCATGAGGAGCATCATCTGGTTTGCTCTGCTCACTGGACATACTCTCAATCTCCAAAATCTGCTGTTTAAGCTTCTTGACCTCACTGGAGAACTGGAACTTCTCCTCACCAGCTTGCTGCAGTTTGGCACTCATGCTGTCATTGAGCGCCATCATCTCCTGTTCCTTCTTGGAAAGAAGTAGTTGCAGGTCTTGAATCTCTGCCGTCTTCTCACAGAGGGAGGTTTCCGCCAGCTCTTCAGCCTGGGTGACCTCCAACAGTCTTGCTTCTGCCTCCTCAAGTCTCCTCTCCAGATCAGCAGTGCTGAGCTCCCTGTCCTCCAGCTGGGCACTAAGCATCCTTGCCTGGCCTTCTTGTTCTGCAAGTGAATGCTGGGTCTTTTCCAAATCTGCCTGCAGATCAACAATCTTCTGCTCTTTTGTTTGAGAATCTGATTCCAAAGTGGCCAGTTGCTCTTCCAGGACCTTCACAGCATCCCTCTGCTTAGCCAGCATGTCCATCTCAGCCTTAACAGTCCTCAGTTCCTCCTCAAGGCTACAGGCCCTGGTATCGGCCTCTTCCCTGCTGACAGTGACAGACTGGAGCTGCTCTGTTAGCCCCTGGGCCTTTTCTTCTGATTCAGAAACTGAGGCTCGCAGTCTCTCTACCTCAGCCAGTAGCTCACTGTACTTCTTCTGGAGCTCCTCAGCCAAGACATGAGCGAAAGCTTGACCAGAACCAGACTCCACATCCACAAGGGAGGCCATCTGTCGACTCACGTTCACCTGTACCGTTTCCCGGATGACAACTGAGGAGGACTCCACCTGCACTATAGAGGACGTGGACCTGTCCTGTTCAGCAGTTTCCTCCCAAGACTGCAAGTTCAGCTGGCTTAGGTCTTGCATAACAGAAGGCCACTCCTGACCTCCTTCCTGGTTGACAGCTTCTAAGAGGGTCCAGCTGCTGTGAGCTACTTCAGAGTCACTGCTCGTTACCATCTCATCTGAGGAGGCACCTTTAGATTCTCCTGGAGATTCAGTTGGAGGCTGGATGAGCTCTGGACTGCTCTCGTTATCAGCAGAGGTGTACATAATGGATGACTCGTCTGCTACAAGCGTTGTGTCTTCCTCTGTTGTGACATCCAGGAGGTCTCCAGTGCTGTCTTGCATAAGAGAGGTGCCCTCATGGCTCTGGTCATCACCAGGCTCTTGGCTTTCATTTTTGTGCTTTTCATTTGAGAGGGCAAGCTGCTCCTTAAGGAAAACAAGTTCATTCTCTTTCTCTTGCAACTGCTGCTCCAAGGCCAAGATGTTTGATTGCAGGCTGGTGACTTCAACTTGCCCATCTGCTGTGTCTGGAATGTGAAAAAATTCCATGATATTTTTATTAATCCATGATTTTTTGACGTGAACATGTATATATAAAGTATGTGGAATGTATATACTAAATATGTATTGTTTTTGGAAGGTGCTAAATTTGGTATAAGTTGTGACAAATTCTTTGGTGACAAAAGACTGGCAATATCACTGGTTCTTCAGGTCTTAAGTATTCCAACAGAGGGTGTGTCAACACTATCAACAATAAAAATCATCTCGTTCAACAACTTTGCTGTAAAACTTTGCTGATACTTTCATTTTCAGCTAGGCCTTAAAATACATTTGCGGGAAAACAATTAAATAAAAACAGGGGAAGCAGCTGCAGGTCAAAGTCCCTTTGCTTTGCTTTATTCAATTCTATTCTGTTCTCAGTAACAAAGGCAAACAAAAAGGTCTATGACAGGTCACCTGTGTCCGCCCTCGTCAAATCCTCCTGGGAAGGGTCAGTCACATGTTCACATGCTGACTCACTGGCAGCCTGAGAGAGAGAATTCATGAACACAGGTTTATGTTTACCAATGGCTGCACACTATATGAATTTATAAAGACCATAAAACACCAGTACACTGTTGAAAGCTTGAACAGAGATTGCTGCTTAGCATACTAATATGGTAGCAATAGGCATAAGCTCTTGCATGAAGGTCAATGTCATGCCCGTGCTGGAGTCAACAGACAGTCAGAGGACAGCGGATTAAAACTGAAATGACCCAAGGCAGTGCGCTGGTCTGTCTGTGTATTAACCTCAACCTGTGTTTGTCTGTTTACTGTTACATAGCAGTTTTCCTCTCATCAGCCAAATGGCAGGAGATTGCTCCTGTTGCAGGGTATGTCCCTGACATGATGACATACTGGTGAGTGCATTTTTTGTGACTATAGTCAGATCATTAGCTTGATTCTCTTATGAAACTGTGTAATGCACAATGTATATCGAGTAGCATTATGTAGTATTAATCCTATATAAAATTACCTAATTAATATTATTCACTAATATACACCATTAATGGTTACACATAGCAGTTCTCCTCTCATCAGCCAAGTGGGGTAAGGGCAAGAGATTGCTCCTGTGCCCATGACATGCAGGGCATGTCTCATGATGACATATTGGTAAATCTGAATTTCTCATGTCACCCATACAGCAGGTATTATTATCTTGAATCTCTTATGAAACTACAGTATGTGATATGCAATATATATTGTTATTGTTAAGATATGCAGTGCTGATCCTATATAACATTGCATGCAGGAGAAGATTACTGTTCTTTACTATAGCACCATTTTATGGTTATACTACTAGTTTAGGCTTCTTGAAAACTTTCCATTTTAAAATGTTAAAAAAACGGTTAAAAAAAAAATACACTAACCTGATTGTTTATTTGTTGTTCCAGTTCCTGTATCCTGGCAATAGCTTCTTCCCTTTCGGCTGTGTTTTTATCCAGTTGTCCTGAAAGACAGAGAAATTTCATTTGAACAAATACGACACTCAGTGTCTTTCAGTGGTGAGAACACACCCAAACAATGTTTTGTCTAATCCCAAATAACAAAAAAAACGTGTCACATAGTTTTGTTTTCCTTTTTTTCTTAATTGTACATGTATATTGTCCTGTTTAGTCTTCAGTTTTTAGGAGAAAAGAAGTGGAGGAGCGCAAGATGGAGAATGGGTTCTGGAAATGAACCAGGGTCAGAATAAAGGTTCTGTTAAACCGTTTCATTTAAATAGTTGAAACATCTAAATTGAAACACATAAACAAGGTAAAACCAGACTCTGTACATTAAAAAATGTATCCTGCATATTAAATATAACAAGCCTAGGCTTGTGTAAACTTGGCAAACTGTTTAGTCCTTAGAGCTAAATCCCCTTAGAGCTAAAACCCTTGTGTACTTTAATTAATAACTGTACCTCTCAGAGACGACATGCTGACTGTGACCTGGTCCAGCTGTGCCTCTCTCTCCTCCCGCTCTGCTCTCAGACGCTGCATCATGGCCTCCAGAGCCTGAAGGGCAGCCAAGCATTCAGCAGGGTCGCTGGGGATGGATGCAGCCGTCACTGTTGCCCTCTCCTCATCCTCTGCCAGCCCCTCCTCAGGCCCCCTGGTCAGAGAATGCAGCCGCCTCCACAGCTCAACCAGAGTCTCCCTGAGCTGAACTCCTGCATCCTGCGTCTCCTTCCCCGACTCCAGGCTCTTTCTGAGGGCAGCCAGCTCTTCCTCGAGCCTCTGCACCTCCTCCCCTTCTCTCCTCATCCCTTCCTCCTTTTCCATCTCTGCTGCCGCCAGCCGCTCTCGGAGCACAGCCAGCTCCGCGTCTCTGGCCTCCGCATGCTCCTCCATCGTTCTCATCACTTCTTCCCTCTCGCCCAGTGCCAACTCCAGGCTGGCCCGCAAAGCCACAAGCTCTGACTTAAAAGTGTCGTTCTTTTCCCTCTCCATTGCCTCAGCAGCCATCTTAGCCCTGAGCTCCTCCTCCTCCGCAGCCCGCTGCTGGGCCTCGCTCTCCAGCCTCGCCAGGGCCTCCTGCCTCTGCTTCTCAGAGGCCTCCAGACCCGCTCTTAGGGAGGCCAGCTCGGCCTGAGTCTGGGCCGTCTGCTGGGCCCACTGCTGTTTCTCCTCCTCTCTTAACCTGCCCACGTCAGCCAGTTCTTGCTCCATCTGACGGAACTGTGCAGTCAGAATCTGCACATGGATGTGAGACAACAAGAAGAGTTGTTTTTGTTCTGTTTGTCTGTTTTCAATAGACGTTTTGTATGCCAGGTATTATGTAATCTCTTCTGTGAGATGTAATGTTTACAGCTGCATATGCAGTGAATTAAACCAATTTACAACAATTCATATCAATTACCTATAGCGACTAAAGACAACTATGAATTTTAAATATATTCCCTGGGAATAAAACCCCTTTGGATGGTGATTTAAGCTTATTGCTTCACAATTTGCACTACTAAAAATACTAAAAAACAAGAGATTATTACTGGTAATGTTGCAATCAAGGCCAGAGTGAAGAGGTCTCTTTTGTTTAATCTGGAACAGTAACTGTAACTGTGTGTATGTGTATGCTGCTTTGGTGTAGTGATTAACTGAGAGTTTTCAACTGAGAAGTTGGTATGGTGGGGCATTCTGTGCTTCACAGGACTACAATTACCAGGTGCAATTTGGGATTTGGAAAATCTGCTTTAGTTGTGCTTTTCTGTAATGATTAGATGCTGTGTAAGTAGAACGAATGCTAAAAGCAAAATATATCCTTCAGGGACTCTTACATACCTACAATTCAGCTAAAAGCAGAACAACTGACACAACCACATAATTTCAATAAAAGGTAAAAATTGAGGGACTGATAAAGGTTTTATAATGTGGGTGTATGTACCTGTTTCTGCTGATCGGCACTGTTGAGTTCCTGTTGCAGCATCTCCAGTACCTGCTGGCGTGAATGTAGTGACTCTTCCAACTCCTCAACCCGTCGCTGGGATGAACGCAATGCCTGTCAAGACAGGTAAACACAAGATTAACAATCAGGAAGAAAAAAAGACTTTATACAGTGGCATGCAAAGGGATAAAATGAGTGACTCTTTATGACAGTGAATATCAGTCTCTCCATCCCATTACAACATGTGGCCAGCATGTATGCACTAGTTCAAGGGTTGTCAAACTTTCTTGGGCCGGGGACCCCTCATGGTGCAGAATTTCTTTCAAGGACCCCTCATAATTGCAAACAAAATTTTAACCATATCAGATTATAGCCATGTGTTCTTTCAGATGCTTTGAGCTCTTATTCTAAAAACACATTTTGTTAATGCCACAACAGTTTTAGCAGTTTTAACAGGCATGTTACTGCATTTGACAAAACTGGACAGTGCAGGAGCAGTTTTAAAGGGATTGATATTTTTGTCAAATCTAGGCTTTCTGTGTTAAAAAATACTGTTTGTCTCACGTAACTAATATTAAGTAATATTAATCTTCCACAAAGTTAATGTTAATGCCTAAGGAAAGTGTTGTAATGGTTAATGTAATGCATCATGTGGGCTACTTTGTCACTAATGTTACCCTGTTGAAGGTAATGAGCACAATGTGATTGGGCTCTATACTGATTTCTATTCTTTTTCCTCCTATAAGACAAGTTTATACATTGGAGCAAACCTTTTTTTTAAATAATTTTGCTTCATGAGGAATCCCTGGCCCAAGAAAGTTTGAGAACCCTTGCACTCGTTGATGTAGTGTTTTTGGTGTATATCAATACATGCACTACAGAAACACACTGATTTATGTGTGTGGTAAAAAGAGAGTGCAGTCACCCAATCTGGCCTTGAACACGGTCTCTGTGGTACCAAATCTACAACCTGACTGCCAATCTAATGGGCCAAACTCTTTTGTAATGCAGTCAGAACACACATGCTCATTCACTGATTGCGCTCTATCAGAATGCCTCTTTGGAACTAGAACTAAACTTTGGAACCAAACTAAAGTAACGTGAAGTGAGTGACTGATATGTTTGCTTTGATCCCAAGCAACACAGACATATAAATCACTGGCCAACTCTGGATCTGGATTGTCAGGTGGCACTGCTGCCACTGTTCCACTACACCCCATATCATCATGGGACCATCAAAGAGCAATGGCTAGTGTTACCTGCTGTAGTTCAGTGTCAGCCAGGGCCTGAGCCGACACTCTCAGCAGCTCCTCTTCGTGTTTCTGGATCTGCTCCTGGAAACGCACATCCTTCTCTCCAATCACTGCCTGCAGCCGACACACCTGAGACAGACAGACAGACAGGGGGACAACAGTGCTCAGCGCACAACACTCAAAGAAGCAGACCTCATGGGTGACTTTAGCGGCAATCTTTGACACAGTACATAAAGAGAGACTGAACGATCGGGATTATAGAGCCTGTCATGTGACTGAAAGCATTTCAAAAGATGTTGTTCACCCTGGAACTCAACAGAAGCCAGTGATAGTAGAGACTTCCCTTTGCCAAGCTGCTGAAGCAATGAACATGTTAATTGGCTAGAGTTATTTATAGCTCAGACCAAGCCACTGTCTATAAACAGAGAGCACACAAACTGAACAGTAATTAAAGCACTGGGAGAAGCAATCTGGAAAGAAGTATACTAGATTGGAATTACTAACTGTGTCTGCATTTTTTCAACGTCTAGTCACTTGCTGATAGAGAGATTATCCAAATCCGCCTCACGCATGGTCTGTTCCTGTTTCCGTGACGGGTAAAAAGTAAACACTGTTCTGCCTCCAGCAGGACACACTAGTGCACAAATTTTTTTCCTCAATACTAACAATGTCAGTGAACAACCAAACAGAGACCACCACTGTACTGTACACTAACTTGAATGATACCAGAATATGCAAATAAATAGCTTTGCAGAAGCAGACCCAGCTTCCAGAACATTCACTCATTCACTGCACAAACACCATATAATTATTCATTTAATAGTGCACGATACAATGAATGAGCACAACAGGGTTTTCAACACAACTTAAAACACTTGCCTCTGATCTAAGCAATATTCATTAGGTCTTCTGACACTCACAAACATCTAGCTTTGCGTCACAATGACTGATTTATTTTTACACCACCATCACTGTATAGCACAATGAATGAGTGAATGTTCTGAACACTAGTTTCCACCACTAGGCCCGATCCCAAACAATGGGTATCTTGAAGCACACACACACACACACACACACACACACACACACACTCACACAAGCGCACACACACACGTCTAGCCATCCATTACTACAATTGTTTTATTCTACACCCTGTCCTGTGTGGGTGTGACGTGGCATCCATGTCTGTGGTGTTGCAAAGAGCTAGGCAAACCTGTTCGGCGTGGCCCTGTTCTTTTTCATTCAAGAGCTGCTCAGAAGCCTTGAGCCGTTCCTGCAGGGTCCTGGAGACCGCCTCCTCCTCCTGGAGCTTGGCTCGGAGCTGCTGAAGCTCCTCTTCCACGCCCGGCGCCACTGTGAAGGAGCCTTCTGAGCTCTGAGAGAAACACAAACTACGGTTGGACAAAACAACAACCTGCATTTATATAGCACTTAATTAAGATTCCTGAGAGCCTCACTAACCACACAAACACAAAAAAGCAGCTGGATGAATTGTGGGCATCAGCAAAGGATAGCTTGATTAAATGAGTGGGGACGAGCTGTCAGCAGCGTGCCACATCTCCAGGCAGTGTCTGTGAATAGTGTAAGTCTGAGCACAGCAGGGACTGTCAATAGGAGGGTTGTCTTCGCTAGACAGTACAGCCAAACAAAAGCCTCATGATGCTCCTTTTCTTCTTGATTTTTACTACTCTGCTTTTCTATCAGTGAAAACAGCTGTATTTATTTATTAAGTATTTATCAATGCATGTGTTAGTAATGTCTGAATGATTACATTACAAAACATAATATTTCAAGTAAGAATAAGTATTTATGAAATGCCAGAGACTGAGAGGGTATCAATACAGTTCATTTCATTTCACATTTCACAGTTCATTTCACATTTCAATGACAATGTTCCTGTACACTGCACAATGGAAACAGAGTCAAACCTAAACTAAAACTACACTGATTATCCATTAATTATCAAGCTATTTATGAACTGTGTTTTGTTTCCATGTCAAGACCTCCCTTGGTGAGAAACAATGAATTGATGATATTTGCACATTTTGTATAAATATAGAAGAGAATGTCCCTGTGATATATTGTTAATGACACACACATACTTACAGTGAGAGCTTATTTTTCATTTACCTGACTGACATTGAGGCCTTCCTGTCCTTTCAGCTCGCTTATCTGTTTGTTCAGAGCGGCCATTTTGGCTTTGGCTTGAAGCTTCAGCTTTGTGAAACGAGCATCCCCTGCTTCTTTCTCCTCCTGGATATGGGCAACAGTGTGCATACATGAATACAAAAGTTCATAAACACACACATGTGTGCCCAGTTAGAACTGCTTTCTTGCTGTTTGCAAGGGTAATTTTGAGAAAGTGTAGTTACGGTACCAACAATAATGTTCACAGACTATCATATGAAGTATATAATGTTCCTCATAGAGCAAAACTGGGCTAAAATAAGCAAATTTGCTCAACAGTTTAGTGTCATTATTAGGCTATTATTAAGCAGCAATTACAACCCATTATGCTGTCTTCAAGTTATTGATGTACAGCTTTACTGGTCCAATTTTTAGAATACTAAAAACAACCCCTGAAAGCATTCCATCTGAAGGCACAATGAATGCTATTTTGACTCAACAGACAATTAAGCCTCTCACCAAATTTCTCAAGTTCTATCAGCAGTCCCCCTCCCTCCCCCTCCCCAACCCTCTAGTATCCAGCTGTCCACTCACCTTAAGCTGTCTCTCTGTGTTGGCCAGTTGGCTGTCTTTCTCCCTAATCAGCTCCTTCAGCTGGACCACCAGCTGCTCTGTCTGCGCCAGCCTCTCCAGTGTTTCGTTATCCGGGGCCTCCGGATCCTGAGGGGCCGACGCATCCTCACCGCCATCAGGCAGGGGCTGAGGGACTAGGCCGTCCTCCTGAGGAGGGGTGGAAAGAGGTACGATGGGAAAAGAAATAAGATGAAGGGGGAAGACTTGTCATTTCCTATCTTGTGCTCTAGGTGAATTATAATGTGGACAGCGGCCAAAAACCCACAGAAAACATACAGCACATCCTCTCTGTACTCTATGACCCTGAAGGCACACATACAGTATATTAATAACTGTTATGTAAGGCAGTTCATTCAGAAAGACCAATTATCTGCTTGCCTAAATATCTAAATCTAAGCCATAAGTATAGTCTGTGGGCCAGTTGGGATCTAATTTGTATCTAGGTGCAATTGGAATCCATAAAATTGCTGTTAGTGAATGGCTGACATTCAGCAAGCTTAAAGAGCTCAAGTAGATTTTGTTAAGGAGAAACAAAAAGCCTGTCAGCAAAGAAGGAATGTGTAACAAGACAAACCATTCACTGGTGTTTCAGAGACGAATAACAAATTTGCAGAAAAAGATGACAGTAAAAATATAAACCTTCCATGAATCGTAATGAAAGATACAAAAAACGGGTATACACAAAACAGATGCCATAACTCTGGAATATCTTGATAAATTCCAGAATAAGAGCAGACCCAAATGTGGACCTGATGTGTGATGGACCCGACCTCAGTCAGAGAATTAAAGAGAGCATTTCTGACACTGCTGTCTACCGTCTAAAAGAGTCCTTGTGGTGGGGAGACTCACCTTAGGGGTCCCATCTGGAGGCTCCTCTCCAGAGAGCTCCTGCAGAACGGAGTTCACCCCCTGGGCCAGTCGGCTGAACATGGTGACCCTGATGGCAATAAGGAAAACAATTCACTCATGCAAAGTGAAGTATGATGGAAAATACTACAGAATTTTGCACATTCCCACACACATGTTTACATTAAGGCTAGGGTTAACCCTAAGATACTGTACGTGCTGTACATAACGTGCAGTACTTTCCGTAGCCTACTGTAGGCAACATCACGTAGAGGTCTAGCACAAAAGTTAAAAACAGTAATCCATTCTCGTACAATAAATAAGGAAAACAAACAAAACAGATATGTTCTCGACATAAATTATTTAACTTTTATTATTTAAATTAGTCTTTTTCATTAGTTGAGGTTCATACTACATTAAACTACATTAAGACATATGCAACAAAGTTTTCTTTAAAGAGCACCAAACACTTACAGCGCGCGTTTGCCCGTTTACAACAGATGTGTACTCCGTTTCTGAACTCAAGCTTTTGCATATATGCCTCCTATTTCAAGTTTAATCATATATAATGACAAAAGGCACCAGCTTCGGTAAATCCCGGCCACTACCGAACAAGACCGAAATAGCAGGACGTACGACTGCGACTGCGTCACTTGGTTTTGTCTACAGAACAGTAAAGATTGGCAAGATGGATGTCTTACTTTCTCGACCCAAATATGACAGTGATCGCATCGATCATAGTTAAGGTATGAATTAATCGTTACGACTGTGAATCGCACATTCAAAGCACTAGTGTTGTTATCAACAGTGTGCGATACGCTCGCTAATGGGACTACGAGCTAACAAGCAAGCTAGCTCACTAGAAGTGCACGCACTGTGTTGTCTCGTAAACAGCAGCTAATGAGGAAAATTATTCACTGTTCTGCTGCACTGTTAGTGCGTATGACAGCTTTTCCCTGCGTCTGTTCAGGGAATGAAAATTGCTTACTGACATCGTTACACCTACCTGTGTGAGTACTCCGTGGACGGTGTGCTTTTTTATTTCACAAAATCCGTCTCCTGAATTTCCAAGCTAAGCCACATCACCAAACATCCCGGAAACAAAATTTACTCAACAGCGATTGGACTACTCCGTGCTGCGCATTAGCAAGGGACGGTCTGCAAAATCCAATACTTCGACGACACGACAGTTGATCCTGAGATGGTGTGCCAGTGTTTAAAGACATTGCAGTATCACTGAGCATCTGATGATAGCATCCAAGTATGACGTTAATACACTGATAACAAAAGCAGTCTAAATCACGTAATTGGAGTTTTCAACATGGTGCAACACAGAGCAAAGGGACTTGACCAAAGAGTCAATCTGATTGTGAACTACGGCAGGCAACTGGGCCGCAGCTTGTTGATTCTTGCACACTACACCACACTTTTTGCTCAGTTTCTGTCAACATCGATGCGGTGCATGGTA
The DNA here is from genome assembly GCA_015244755.2 of Tenualosa ilisha. NCBI lineage: Eukaryota > Metazoa > Chordata > Actinopteri > Clupeiformes > Clupeidae > Tenualosa > Tenualosa ilisha. Next base: position 1,218,853 of record PYXC01000409.1, on the reverse strand, counting down.
GAGGTGGCAAGATGGACCTCACTGTTTACGCGGGGCACCGCGACAGTGTTCGGATCCATCTACAGACACCTGACCAGATGGGGCAGGAGGAGAGGTGAACCCGCAGTACCACAGTGGTCAGCATCTTCGTCAGTGACACGCAGCATCAGTAATCATGAGGTAGAGAGATGAGGCGAGGACTGCAGAGCTTTGCGTTGGTCGTTCAACTCTATCGACATGACCTCGTGTTAGGGATTTTCCCCCATCTGTCATATCATTTTCAACATAATTTTGCACCAAACACTATACTAATGTCCAAAATGAACTACTGCATAAATTTATACAGCACTTATATACACTACATACACACTAACATACTGTAGATTGTAGCAACATATATGTTTTATATTTGATGTACGTATGTATTTTGTATATATCTTTTGCAACATGTATTGGAAGAGAAACACTTAGGCCTTCGCCATGCTAATTGAATTCCATTCTGCATGGTAGCAGATCTACATTAACAACTTCATCCCTGGATATCAGAGGTCTGAAGTCTAGGCAAGTTGTTAAAGTGCAGTCACTACCAATATAGCACTTATCTACCCTGAAAGGGGCATTGAAGGTCTGTTTCTTGCTGTAGATTTCAATCCAAGAGGCCAAACATAGCCTACTCTGAGCCATGTTTAATGTAGCACTAATTATCAGACTGAAAGCTGTACGAATGTGATAGAGCCAGTACCTTCTGTTAAAACTAAGAAACATTTTTAGTATTCACATCTTCGCTTTTAAACAGCTCAGTCGTCTTGGCATTTACTCCAAGTTAGTATCTGTGTAAGTTTTGTTGTTTTCTGTTTTGTTGGTTTGGTTCAGCAGTAGGTAAGAGAATCAGGATTTTTTATGGATGGATCAGTTCATGACTACATGTAAGGAAACAGCCCCATGCATATGACATTCCATTTACAGTATTTTCATAATTTTTTTTATGTTTTACAGTTTCATGATACTTATTTTTATAACATGCCAGCACTTATGTTGAAACAAATATTACCTGTTACTATCATACAATAACATATACTGTAACTTTATACTGTATTTTAGAGTCCTTTGGTATCCACACAGAAATGTTAACATAGCTTGAAAATATTCTGATATTAAAAATGTCACTCTTAACTGCAATGGATGATTTTGAATTTGACATTTTGAATTAAAAACAGTTTTAAATCATACCTACCAATGTGTGTATGAGAGTGTATAAAGCATACTATTTTTTTCCTGTTGATTCTATAATTCACCTCTCTGCCAGCTTTCCTCCACTCTCCTTCTCCTTCCATCCTTCTAGCAGAAAGATGTGAAGCAAATGTCCCCTTACCCTGCATGGCATGGGCTGAATCCCAATGTCCTCCCTAAGGTTAAGTAGTTAGTTTCATAATTTCACTTTGCGCAAAGCGTCTGGGATCCCTCAACTGGCATACATTTCCTTCCTTGTGGGCAGATATTTTCTGTGAACTGTGGGCATGCCAGAGCCCCCTGTTCGCTGATCGGCCTGCCAAAAAAATTGTCTGAGGAAATTTAAGCTAATGTAGAGATCTCTGACTGCGCTGTAGCAAAATTTGACATTGAGCGGAAGCACTAGGCGGCACTAGCCTGGCTAAAGGCTAAGCCCCCAACAAGCATGAATCAGCCAAACATGAGGTCAGCTCATGGCCATACAGGGCTCATGGCTTAGGGCTTAGGGAGTCTGCACTGGACCATATATTCTTGTTTTTATTCCGACCTACAGCGCTCATCAGCCATAAACAACAGGGCAATGAGTATATTGGCTCCGGATAATTGCTTTTAACAGGCATGAATCAGTCAAACGTTTAGTTGAAACATGCCAGTGAAGGTGGCCTGTTCCAGGTACTAGAAAACCCACTTTGTCCCCAATTTTTGAAGCTAAAACATGACTTATTTTGCCCCTCCTATTTTCTTTTTAGCATTTAGCGAATATGGTGTACAGCTGTTTCGCTCTGGTTTGACTAACCCTAACCCTAATGTTTGTTAATGTGATGTCATGTTTGTGTGTTTTATTCTGTTTCCTTTTTTTGTTTACATCCAAAACTCAATAAAAAGTGAGTCACAAAACTAACAAACAAAAAACATTTCTTATTTGAATGATATTGACAGTAGAAATACGAATGTCCCCGGTCCCCAAGGAAAATTCAAGGCAATGTCCCCGATTTTCATCTGAGAGGTCTGGTCACCTTACAGTTAATCTTCATTCAGGGCTTAGGAATTTGGGGTCACACTATATTTTCTGGGGTCGATTGGGGTAAGGAGCATCTTCTGCATTTATACGTGGTGGTTTAAATATGTTTTTTGGTCAATCCTCTTTATATTGCCAGGGGAATGGCAGTTTCCAAAAAAAGGAGGCCTCCGTATGTCAGTGCAAGGCAACAACCACAGTGCACCTGTTCATGCATGAGTAATGGATGGAATTTATCTCCCATAGGTAACATCTGGGAAGCCAGCCAAATTTTAAGTCAGCATGTCCCTGTTTGAAAGCACCTGAGGAGTGAATCCCTGGCTCCCCACCTCCAGAGGCTCTTTAAGCTGTTCAAAGTGCCACTCCTGTTGGCTTACCGCTGGATTACGTCCAGTGATTAGGGACAAGCAAACCTAGACAGGGGCGGGGTGCTTCTTCTTGCCCCAAATACAAAAACCCACTCCCTGGCCCCCTGCGGCTTGACAGGACCCGGAGTTGTGTGACTGTGAGGTGAGGTTTCCTATCTCCCTTCCACAGTAGACCAATCGGGCAATCCAGAAGGCACTAACACACGAGCTCCAAGACTTAGATTCCACTGCGAGAGTTCTCTTGTTTCGTTTGCTCAGTCAGCCAGTCAATCACACGAACAGTTGCTACCCCACCAATTTTTTTGACAGCTAGACATGGGGAACACCTCAGGATGCACCGTGGATGACCTCCAGGCTGTGGAGATGCACCTCTGGTACAAGAAGTTCATGACGGAGTGCCCATCTGGCCAGCTCACAATGCATGAGTTCAAGCAGTTCTTCGGGCTCCGGGGCCTGGACCCCGAGGCCACTGCCTACATCGAGCAGATGTTTCGCACCTTTGACATGAACAAGGTGAGGCTGGTTCTGAGGGACAGTGGCTGAGATTATGCAAACACAGGTGCCCATAGGAGTTTGGGAATTTAGAGGTGAGAAGAAGGGTGTTCAATCTCAGACTCAGTGATTTGGAGCAAAGCAAACTGTTGGTTTGTGAACCCAAAAGTGGAATCATTGTGTTGCAAAGTAAAATTTTCCTTAAAAGGCATAAAATATGTAAATATGTATATGATCTTAGTATGATGTACCTTTCTCTGAATATGCTGTGCTCTGACAGCACAGTTTAATGTAAATGTTATGTATATTTATATTAATATTTGAAAGATTACAATGACATTCTGGGGGCCTGGTGCATTTACTTCTCTGTAAAAGAAATACAAATCCTTGATTTTAATTCTATGAAATTTGGATCATGACTAAATAGCCATGGGACTATGGGAGTCAAACAGAAAAAATGGATCACAATGTAAAACTAGACAATAGTCTATTCATTAAAGCCATACTGTAGTAGGTTTACTATTAAATAACGGCTTTGGACTCACTTTAATACCACACTTAACTTAAAGGTGCAGTCAGTGAAATCCCACTTGTTTGCATACTTTACCTTTAACATGGAGAAAGGACTCTGACATTATGGATGCACACCCAGTGTAGGAGCAGAGAAGAAGAACGGGTCTTTCCATCTGATCCCCTTTGCACTAAATGACAGCACTGTCATTCCTTGGTTGTGTTACTAAATGTGAATGTTGTGTGCCATTTACTCCTGGGCCAGGCCATATCCCATATCCCTACCTGGGAGACAATCTGTATGACTGTGCATGCATGTAAGCATGTTATGTTCTTGCTTTGGAACAAATGCATTAGTCACATGTTCTGTCTATTTACGCATCAGGTGTACAAATCTGGCTTTGTCATCAGGTCCACAAAAGATGTCACCTCGTGTTTTCACTGTCCTGCATATCTGTATTTGCAAATCTATAATTAGTAACAATCTTGCCAACCTCAGACAATGTGTCATAATAATAGGCTTACTTGGTGTATTAAGGAGGACTAACTCTGCCAGTAGGGATTTCAATGCAAAGTATTTAGGGATTCCACTGATGACCTTAATGTATCTGCATTGTACTACATGAGCTGTCTATTCTTCCTCTGCAGCAGGTTTAGTGACCTTTATCAAGGCCATGGAAACAGACAGCTAAACAAATAAGTCTGGATAAACTTGCTGCAAGATAAACTGCAAAAGTGCTCAGTTATGATTGATACCGAATCTGCACAAGAAACTTTTTCTATAATGTATAACGTTAACTGGGACTTTAAACTTGCGTTGGAGTGGGTCATTATATATCGGACAAATTGACTTCCCGTTCTCATCACAGTGGAGATGGCAGAGTAAGAATGGCACACAGACTTCATTTAGCTCTGTGTCCATCATAAATTGATTGCTTCTAACCTCAAGGTTAGCCGACCCCATAAATTAATCTAATGCAAGACCATTAGAACTAGGAGACCATAAGTGGAAAAACACCACAGAAAAATCCTGTGTGTACAGCCTCATAATGTAAAAAATCTTCAGTAATAAGGAACTGACATACTGCATGGAAATGTAAAAAATCACCGTAAGTAGGGAGAGATTTGATGCTGAAGGTGAAAATTTGATGAATATTACAGAGCACGAACGAGGCCATTCTGAAATTTGTCATCTTTGGAAATGGAGAAATATGTAGAAGCACTGGGTCAAAACATCAGTAAAAAGCAACATCAGAGGATACTGGATATGTTGAAGGGCAGCAGTGACACAAATGATAAAGGCAGAGGATGGATTGAAGTTATTAAACCACCTTAATACCCAGATTAATAATCAGTCTGTGAGGATTTCTGCACCATCTCTGAGCTTGATAGATTACATTAATAAGACTAACCAATAAAGCATTAAGGTCTCGATAATTGCATGGACGAAAGTAAATGCGATGGTCTTCCTTTATCTCGCCCTGTGGTTTCAGTATCCAAAGGCGTCCACGTGGGTTTCACCTCCGCTAATAAGGTTTAGAGTTCAGTGCCAAAGGGGGACCATTTTGAATGAATGAATGAGGAATGCGAGTACGCTGGTTAGGGGAGGTCACTGCTTATTTGAGAAATTTCACAAATTGTGGCCCAGAGGCAGTCAAGCATGTCGTATCACCTTCACCACAGACTGCAATAGAGTAAAAATGTATGGTTTTTTATCATAAGGATAAATATGCATTCTGTTTGTATAGTAGGGATGTGGGAATGTAGGGATAATTGATATGGAAATGTAACACCCCGATTTCAGTAAGAAAATGCCCTAAATCAGTATTATCTCTGTTTACTGACGTCCGTTGGAACTGGCAGAAAAAAAAACAGGAATAATTTCATCAAGGTGATACAGTAACACTATACACAGTGTTTTCCCCAGTGTACGCAACATTGTGAGCTGAAAATGTCTTGTCTGTTGTATATTTTATACTTTCGAATCCTCTGTATGTCTGATACATGTGGAGAAATTGACAATAAAAAGCTGACTGACTTTTGTGTGTGCTGCAGACTTACAATGCAAGACTAGGGCCACTGGATGACACTATATGTAAATTATCACAATTCATGTCCCATCTATTTATCTCCCATTATCTGCCACTGAAGATACTGAGTGTAAGACATGCAGTGACACTGCATCTGTTTGTCAGTCTATACTGTGCATAAATGTTAATGTATTTACGATATTTGTATTTACATATATATCTTTATTTATTTTTCAGGATGGCTACATAGACTTCATGGAGTATGTGGCTGCTTTGAGTCTTGTGATGAGGGGCAAGATGGAGCATAAACTGCGCTGGTACTTCAAACTTTACGACGTAGACGGTAACGGCTGTATCGACCGACATGAACTTCTCAACATCATAAAGGTGTGTGTTTGTGTGTGTGTGTGTGTGTATGTGAGAGAGAGAGCGAGGCTTTGTCAAACTATGCTCGGTTACTTTAGCTGACCTTGTGTCACAAATAAAACATGAGTGTGCACTCATAAAACATTATAACAGGTTATAGAATCTTCTAGCGTCCCTCCAATTGGAGGGGATAGAAGACCAAATGTAGATGCCAGTGTTCATTTTCTGAAATTTCTAAAATGTGTACAATATCTTTCTTCTCACAGGCCATTCGTGCAATTAATGGAAACGACAACCAGGAGCTTTCGGCTGAGGAATTCACCAACCGCGTATTTGAGAGGATCGATATTAATGGAGACGGTTAGTGTCCCCACTGTACCTTACACAGACTGCTGCAATCTGCAGCTACAACTACATATAGCATGTAGTCAGAGATTATACTTTTCTTAATGTCATTACCTGTCAATATGTACAAGTTCGAATTTTATGATGTAAGTATTAAGTGTTTCATCACGAGACTTCTATTTATAGATGACTGCATTTAGCACGCCTGGCCTACTCAGCCTCATCATCCTTTCTGAACATATACACACCTTTTATGCTGCTGCTACTGCAGTGCTACTGTTAGAAGAGACATCATTTAAAAAAAAAAAGATTCAAAACAATTGTTAGGACACAATTAATTTGTAAGGTACTGGACTGTCCATTGGTACTGTGACAATTTCACATATATTTTCTTCACATTCTAGGGGAGCTTTCACTGGAAGAGTTTGTGGCAGGTGCTCGTAGCGATGATGAGTTTATGGAAGTGATGATGAAGAGTTTGGACCTCGCACACATAGTAGCCATGATCCACAACCGCAGACACAGTTTGTGAGGGCTCTGCTCTGCCATTGCTGAGCTCTTTTTAAATGCACCATGGTCTCGATAAATAACAATCCTCCCACCAGGGCAATGACCTTTCAGAGTAAACATACACAAAAAAATAGATCAATTTAGCCCAAGAGGCTTACAAAATGGGCAAAGGATCAAATGAAATTTATCTGATGGAGACGAAAGGTTTCTGAGTGCCCTAGGCCCTGGGACTGCTAAGGCGATTTTATCGCTGAACTTCATGCCTCCTGATTCCTTCTCAAAGAAAACGATCATCCCTTGAATAGGAGAGATCCATAAGGTCAAAATGAATTGGGGAAATGTGTTAAAATATAGCATTTGAATCTGTATTTGTATATATATATATTTTCTGAGTAAAGAACATAGAGACCAAATAAGACCTTGAGATATTTCTCCAAGGTAGAAGTTTTTGGCTGTTAAGTACTGACAAAGAAAATGTGACGATGTTCTTTAAGTGTCTGGTCCGATAGTTTTAATGTCACTGCATGCACTTTTGGCCTGCAATAGGGCTCAAAAAGCATTCCTAATGCTTTCAGTAGTTGTCATTTCAAAGGGACATTTAAAGCTGCCCAAAGTCTACAAACTCAAAACTTGTCTACAAAAGCCTACAAACTTGTGAAAATTCCTAAAGGTCAAGATAGTGTTTACATTCTATACAGACATCTATAAATATCAATCAACTTGTAGTAGTTACTAATCCATTACAAACACAATACATCTTGTGGCCAGCATGATGTTTACCACTGTATATCATGGCACTGTTGTGTGTGTGCAAATGTCAAACTGTGGCATGTGACTGAGTCTCTATGCTTTTATCATGCCATCAAGAGTGGGTACAGGCTACCCATTAACACAAACATCAGCCACACTGAACGTGTGCCTTCTGTAAGGTAGCTTATAGAATTTATTTTTGTTTTGCTTTCATTTATAAAATAAAACCTGATTCTGAAAACCTGTGTTTCACTGATAATTGGTTATCTTCTGAGAAGCTATCACGAAGTGTGAATAACAAGGATGCAAAGCAGACACTGGTGCTTGCTGAAACGATTCATTTCAAAATATAAATTCGCCTGAGACACTTTAGTCCCCCTAAGGGAGCCGTGAGACGAAGGGAAAAAAAAAAAGAAAAAAAGATGAGTCACTTCAGGCCCTTTTCTGTCCTAACCAGTTTCTATGACAACTGTGATGTATTCCCATAGCAACACATAAATTCTACATCACAAACCAGTGACATACAGTAACTGGCACTTCTCATTTCCTCAGACGCTGAATCACTGTTACTAAAATTTGAATAGCTGCAACGTGACTGAAACAATATATACAGTGTTTGATGAAAACAAATATTATACTATAGAAGCACATCTTATAATGCAAAAGTCAAGCATAAATGGTGCAAACCCATGTGTCTAGGTGTACATCTGTACAACATATGAAAAGATATGAAAACATATCAGCTAAAAAGTGTCCTTTCTATGCAGCATAATGCTTACTGTGGCTAATTATCATTGTCACAAAATTGCTTTAGAAAAAAAGCATTGGTTAACTACCATAACCATAACCTTTTCAAGTATCCTGGAATCCTTATATTTCCATAGCACTCCACAGCCTTTTTGTTTGGACCCCCCCCCCCCCCCACCTCCTGCTGCAGGCAGAGAAAGCGTGTAAGCTGGATAAAGGCCTGACTTTAATCATCCCCCGAGTGTCGGGACTGACATGCACAGTCATAGCGCGTGCTTGCAGTGAGAGGCATGTGGCAGCAGGAGGAGGAGGAGGAGGAGGAGGAGGAGGAGGAGGTGGATGTGTTTTTTGCTTTGTGCCTGTGTATTGGTAAACTGGTGCACAGCGACAGGCTAGGTAGCTTGAGAGCTTTGTGCACGTGCGCGGAGGCAATACTGAGATAAGGCCCTAGCACTCATGAAAAATGTTGTGCATGGGATTGATCTATTTATGTACACACACTTTATGGCCACTAAAAACACAAACCGCATCTCTATGGAGAAGACTGATTACAGAGGTCTGTTCAAAACTCAGGTAACAGACACATGTTTCTCAAGTAATTCTTGGAGTAATTATATATTTGCATATTTAATAAATTAGAAGCTTAGCTGTTTTTTTCCCTTTTTTTCTTGTGCAGACAGATCATATGCCAATTAATATGATGACATCACTACATGGCAGCCATATTTGGCCAGATATTTCTGCTGAGTGGCACAAGTTGATTTCCAAATACGGCAAGCTGGCTAGTTTCCATGGCACAGCCGTGACCACTGAAAAGAATGACGTCGTGGAGGGGGCGGGTTAACATGTTTTTCGAATGTGCCACCCACACACCAACAGATGCTTTCCTCAACAAACAACCCATTAAAATATGAGGAGGCTGAGATTTTATACAAACATTTATTACCAAGTTATATTACACAGTAACAAATAATTAAGGGAAAAAAAACTAAATTTGTACAATTTCCCACAATGGCAGTTTTCTAGTAAGTGGACCTGTAATGTAGGTGCTCAGTCTAACTGATCTATTATGGAATGAGATCACTGAAGAGAACAGAATACAACACCAAGCTTCAATCCACTTTCCAATAGGTCTGTCAATCATTTGTTTCCACTGCTGGATCCAATCAGCTGCTGGCAAGTACATCCATGGGGGAGGGGCTTCACAGGAAGTCATACAGGTACCTTATAATATCAAAGCTCACAGTCCTACAGGAAATAAAACAAAACCAAAAGATTATTTCCCACAGTTATTGGAAAGTGGACTTGGGAATTTAATATTTTTCTCAGTGAGAGCCATCACTTTCTCTATCTAATCACACATCACCACATAGAATGAGAGGCTGTTCTCAGATACCTGGAGATGGCCTGAATGAAGTCCAGTGAGACGGCACATTTGTACTTGGGGGCATCTAGCTGATCATCATGCCCCACTTGGGTAAGAAGCTGCAGGGTCACCAAAGAGGAGATCTGGGCAGAGAGAGCATTACACAAATACTTTGAGTAACAAAGCCAAGTCACACACAATCATAATTTGGCTTCAACCCGGCTTTTATTGTTTGACCATAGATTTTTGTTCTAATATTTCACCTTCTGGTGAAAAACAACACAAGTAAGAGAAACTGATTCATAGTACTCATTAAAAAATCTCTCTTACAAGGTAACTTCCACAATCAGGATACAGATAATTCTGCCACCTAGTGGCAGCAAGTTAAATTTACAGCACAGGTTCTTACATACTGGCAGTGACAGCCTTAATAAATCAACCCTAATTTAAACATGAGAAACTAATTACAGGGTGTCAAGCACTGGCCTTGCCCTGAGCAGCTCATTACAGGAGCGGAGTGTGGTACCTGAGAGAAGATGCTGGCCGTGGGGGCTACTCTGCTGTCCACTACACTGTAGAAGATAGCCAGGAGGCGGTCAAGTGGGAAGGGCTTGGGCCCCAGCAAGTGATTGCTGGTCTTGGATGGGGAGAAGAGGTAGGCAGGAGGTCAGGCAAACATATTAATGCACACGATACGATTAATGCACATCTCCTACAGCGCCCACATTTGTCATTCGTACAAACATAAATTATACATTTCTGTTTTCAAAACTTCAGTACAGGAAATATTACAAAATATTAGAAACACTTCATTAATTATTAGAAACACATGAACCTGCCTGTGGTGCATTGAACCCAGACTTGTATCCTGTATTACGTACGCTGAAACTAATGTAACTTGCTTTTAAAAGAGCAACTTCATGAGATGCGACAAGAGGCCCCAGTTATAACAGTCGCCCTTAGTTTTGCACTGTAGTTTGGCCTGTGATACCATAGTGGGGGGGCAACACAGGTTCAAAGACAGGGCCAATGAAAGGCATCAGACAATGGAGTGTACACAAACATGAAGTCATTTATAGAAAGGTAAAACATGTACATAGATTAGCATAGCATAGCTAAAAAGTAGTGGCGGTGATGGCATAGTGGTTGAGGAACCTGGCTAGCATGCTAGTACAGGCTAGTAGCCTGGAAAGTACAGGCCAATAGCCTGGAAATTGTGGGTTTGTATCCCGGGCTACCACTGATGTGCCCTTGAGCAAGACACTTAACCCTAAATTGCTCTAGCCAACAAAATGTAAGTCGCTCTGGATAAAAGCATCTGCTAAATGCATACATGTAGTTACTTTTTTGTAACCAAAGCTATCTGAGCAGTTTCTCGTAATTATCCCACAACCCACATATCTCAACTTTTTTAAAAGGTCAATACCTTCTCATGCTTCTTCAGAAAATTGGTCTTCTTTATTTTTCCGTGATGCTAGAGGTGAAACAGACGTGTATTATTTTGTCAATCGACTGAGAATCTCAATCGTCTTAAAGCATAGAGCAGACATGGAACCAAACATTTTTTAGAGCCCCAGAACATGCTTTCCAGACTTCCGGAAGAGACTCATTATGAACAGTCTTGGTTAAAAGCTGAAAAGGTTGTTTTTCTTGTTACACTAATCCAAGAGCTCAGTAGCTTTGAATGCTACTCCTTAGTGTAAACTGTACGCTTGCTTAAAATCAATGGCTAAATGAATAGCTTTACTGTGGTTGAATGGAACGGGTGAGGGGTGAGAGCCGACACCTTGAGGAAGAATCGTCGATCCGTGCGGGCAGGGTTGTAGGAGGCCAGGTAAGCAGCAATCAGCAGGAATTTGGAGTAGTAGGGCAGCTCTACATGGGCATAGGCAGACAAACCTGACCGAGAGGAAGAGGAAGAGGGGAGAGGGAAAGGAATAGGGGGACAGAGATGAAGAGAGAGATGGATGGAGGGGGGGTTAAAGTGGTACAGAGAGAGTATGGGAAAGAGCAATAGAGGGAGAGAGAGAGAGAGGGAGGTAGGTAGAGTAAGAGTAAGATAACAGTATGAAGGAAAGCAAAGCGAAGGAGAGAGAAAAGAGAAGGAAAAAGATGAGAAAAAAAGAGAGAGAGAAAAAGGTTTGAGTACCACTACAAAGACGTGTTGTAGTAAGGGGGTGTGTGTGTGTGCTTGTGCTGCTCTCTGAGCAACATCCAAGCACATTCTGCTCTCAAAAAGGAGAGCGAGTTGTAGAAGTCTGGCACAAGCTTAGACACACACACAATCAACCTGGCCCCCTACACACACACACACAGACACACACACACACACACACACACACACAAGTGTGAAGTAGGCCTGGCTGCCAGAGTGGAGGGCACAAACAGATGGTGAGCGAGCATGTGTGTGAAAGTGAGAAAATTTGATTGTAAACAGGCCCTGGACCCAGACTATGGCCACGTAGGTGGACTCTTGTCCTGAGTGTGTAGTCACAAAGTGTGAATCTTTGTGTGTGTTTGTATGTGCATGCATGCGTGTGTGTGTGTGTGTGTGTGTGTGTGTGTGTGTGGACTGGGTGCTGAAGTCAAGCTTGTAGTGGCTTCATTAGGGTGTTCTCTGTCAGCAGAGAAAATAAAGTGTGATCTCATTAATAAAACCCTTCCTGAAAATTGATGTTGGCGTCGACTAAACTCAATTTAGGTGAACTGAAATTGTGCTTTAGGCTGAAATAAATTGGTTAAGGGCTTTCTACTCAGAAAGGCAAAAACAGGTATAGATTGCTTGCGCGTGGTGTGTGTGTGGTGTGTGTGTGTGTGGGACACCTTTAAGAGCCCCAGCCTCCTTGTCTTCCATCTGCTGCTGCTGTTCCCACTGTACACTGGTATAGAAGAGAGAAAAAAAAATGCCATCAAACAAAGACAGCTAACACATCACACCTGGACACCTGCTACATCACACTGCATCAGCTGACAGAAAGAGAAAAGAACAGACACACTGAGATGGACGAAAACTGTCAATGAAATAGACAAGGACAAGTATGCACAGGACGGTGTGAGTGTGTGTGTGGGTGGCTGAGAGATACAAGATGGCATAAAACCAATTTAAGGCTATACAGAAAAAAACAGAATCCTATTCAGTCTTATTTGGCTGCAGAAGTCAATCAGTTCTGCAACATTTAAAGGCCATAACCAGGCTGCATTTTTCCCCCCAAGGTGACAAGACAGACTGAGATTCACCCATCTCAGAATGGAAGAATGAAAGGATTCATTGATGAAGTGGAAGATTTCACAAGTACAGGACCAAGTACCTCACATTTTCAGGGATTTTGTTTTAGAACACACAAACACACACACACACACACACCTGGAAACCTCTCGAAGGTACACAGTCTGCATGGCTTTCTTCAAGTGAGGCTCAATGTTCCTCCACAGTTTGTGTGTATCGCTTTCCTTCACTAGAAAACACAATGATTTGCACAAAATAGAGGAAAATGGAAAAGGAACATCAACAATGGCTTGCACAAACTTTTGGCAAAACACCCACATATATTTGTTTTTTCTTACCTTCTTCTTTCTCCAATGGCTCACAAAACTTTGAGAAGTTGAGGGCTGCCTGTGAAGATTGATAGAGATACTTTTTTTATCCAGGAGGAAATTTAGGTGTCCAGCAGCTTACGCAAAATACATACATACACATAGGCACACAGATACATGACCCACACACATGCACACACACACTACAAAAAAGCAAAGGAAGATATCAACTGTGTGCCATTACAGTAAAGTTAGAAAGTAAACAAGACGTAGAAAACATACAAAGACACAGAGCCACATGGACATGCTGCCACTCTCGTCTGCTATCCATAACACACACACCTCTAACAAACACATTCTTTTCATGCTGAGGTTAAGAAAAAAAACATCTCCTTTGATGTCATTACATTTTTAATAGTAAGACAAACGTGAAATGCATTGCTTTTGTCTCAACCTTTGTTACATATTAGAGCTGTGCGTTTATGTGTGTGTGCGTGTGTGAGAGAGTAAAAAAGAGAGAGAGCGAGACAGAAGAAAGAGAGAAACAAAAGCAAGAGGCATGAAAAGCAAGCAGAGAGCGTGTTCCAGAGAGATGATGAGGTGGGTGTTTCTTCTCACCAGGTGCCGGAGTTCTCTCAGGTCCCGGCAGACAGAATAGAACACCCCGAGCAGAATGCTGATGAAGGAGCCGTAGAGTTCCGCCGAGTAACCCGGGTGATAATCCCGTACTAAGATCTGCTGAAGCTCCGCTTCAGAGAAACACAGAAAGAGCAGGTTAAAACCTTACAGGGAACTCAATTTAAAAGGTGGGCCAAATGCAAAGTCTCAAGTCTCCTTCAAACCAATATAACGACCATGCTACATTTACTCATTTAAAACCATGAACAAGTATATATACAAAAACCCTGATGGGTGAGCAGCACAGTGCTCTCATAGCTCTTACAATAGCTTCAGTTCATGCACAAGACACTGTGCACATTGAATGATTTTGCTTGTTATTTAAATTACGACCACAATTAGAACTATACTGTCGATCTCTTTGGCTTAGACAGTTTATATGACATTAAAGGAATCTGAACTGATGTTAACCTGACTAATGGACACATAAATAACACTGAAGTCTTCACAGAATATCTCCTTTAATAAGACTATAATAATATCATTATAATAATAAGACCTCAATAGCAAATAATAATATTATTATAATAATATTATTGTAATAATATAATAAGACCTCAATAGCAAATTATCTAGAAAGCAGCATGCTTTCAAAGACAACTTACAGATGAAATTTCTTTTCTTTTATTGAAAGTCTTTGATTTGTAAATGCTGAAGCCTTAAACTGCAGATAAATCTGATAAGCTTCCACAAGTCACACTATCTAACTTCAATACACAGAGCTTTTAAAAAGCAACATATATGGACAGTCTTACCAAAATGAGGACTAGAAAAGCCTTTCAGATACAGAGGTCTGAAGTCTCAACAAACAGAAATAAAATTTAATTCTGGTTTAAAGCACATTTTTTGGTGTTTGGCATTCACACTTCAACAAATGATAATTACCCACATAAAATGCTTCACTGTGTACATTTAGTTATTTTGTTGGTAGGGAAGGGCCTATTTCACAGCAGTCATTTTTCCAAGAAGTTACAGGGTTATCACAGGAGTTATTGAAGACTATAGCCTTTGCCATATGCGACATCACTACTCTGTTCTGACGGTCTCTGGAAGGTGCTGGATACAAACTGACTAACCACGTCTGGGTCCGTAGGCTACATTCATCCTGATCCCAATATGAGCTAAAGCCCATTTGTTTGCTTTTGCTGGATCTTTCTTTTCCTCTTTTACTGAACTAATACTCTAATTTATGCAAGTTCACTACAAGTCTTACATTAGTATTTCAGTGTATGTGACAAATAAACACCTTAATCCTTGATTTGTTTGGTCCATCTTAAGCTTCATTAGCATGCTACGAGGGTGCTATTCAGACCCAGACAAACAGTCATGCCAGATCACTAGATTTTCCCTGCCTTCTTGAGTGTGGAGGTCAGACGGCGGTGTGAAGCCCTCGTCCTCAGACGGGCATTCTGATTGCCCTTACCTTTGCTGTAATCAGGGAAGTACAGCAGTAGTGGTTCGAAGCAGCCGGTATTCGGGCGGAACTTGTCCCAGACAATCTCACTGAGCAGGATTACCGTTACATTGTCATCAACCTGTCACAATCAAAGTGTGTGTGTGTGTGTGTGTGTGAGTGTGTGTGTGTGTGAGTGTGTGTGTGTGTGTGAGTGAGTGTGTGTGAGTGTGTGTGTGTGTGTGTGTGTGTGTGTGTGTGTGAGTGAGTGTGAGTGTGAGTGTGTGTGAGTGTGAGTGTGAGTGTGAGTGTGAGTGTGTGTGAGTGTGAGTGTGAGTGAGTGTGTGTTAGAAAACGAAAGAATAAAATGCCATTAGAATATCAAATATCTCATCTCCTTATTGAGACAACTTGTGCGGCTCAGGCAGCTGCCCAAACAAGTCATGGACAGAATTAAAATTAACAGTTTGGGATTAAAACATGCACCGGTACACTGAAAATAGGGGGAAAAAGTCTAGAGGCCATTTTCTCTCTCTACACACAGCATTAGAATTCAATAGCTCTACTTCACATCAATGAGGCCATGGCCTGGTTTTGACAAACAGACCAAAATTTCAACTACAAGTCAAGAACAAAAAGTACACAACTTTGAAGAGCTTTTTTTATTTACAAAAAAAATGTAAGGCTAGCCTGTCAGTCATTTAGATTGGCTAACTCTGAGCTGAGCGATAAACATCAGTCTTAATCTCTTGTTTTGAGCAAAGTTTGTCCCTTCACTGAAGGTCATTTCTGATGTATTCCCTAGGGAAAAAAAGGCTCCCTAATTACACAGCATGTCCAGACATCACTGAACCCGGCGTTGTGATAAGTGAATGATTAAGTGTGTGTCATTGCTAAATAACCAAAGTATCCAAAGTCAGCAAGTCAAGCTATTGTTAGATGCCCAATGAGATTATGTATATAATTAGCAAAGCAAGATGCTACCAACATTTAGGTTATAAGTATGGCACAAAACAAGCAGTTGCAATATCCCCAAAGATGTTTTCATTAAAGCCAACTGCAAAATGAATAAATGTAACCATGACAAGATACTGGTCAGGTATGCTCACCAGTTCTTGTAAACGCAAGAGGCCTGGTAGGAGGTTGGCCTCCATATCTCTGAGGAGTTCAGCCCGGTCCAGCACCTGAACATATACAAAAACACATGTTAATCCTTTACAATCTCTAAAATAATAAATGTAAAATATCTGATAGTCGCATGATTCTAAGTAGGGGAAAAAAGGGAGAGGACATGAATGAAAATGTTCCATATTCTACAAGACAAAGCTACTATTTATTTACAAATCTATATATTATCTATAGACAATTGCTATTCTCAGATGTCAGACAAGTCACACCACCAGCATTACCAACCAGTGTCAAGTATGCCAACTGAAATTCAATTACATCTGCTAGTAAGTT
Source organism: Tenualosa ilisha (assembly GCA_015244755.2). Taxonomy (NCBI): domain Eukaryota; kingdom Metazoa; phylum Chordata; class Actinopteri; order Clupeiformes; family Clupeidae; genus Tenualosa; species Tenualosa ilisha. Next base: position 1,202,076 of record PYXC01000409.1, on the reverse strand, counting down.
CAGATTCATCACCCCATTACAAATGAAAACTATAACATGGTTAGGCTTACGTGCAAAGTGAGACGACAACAACAACAACAACAGAGCCAGGTACATGTTTATACTTACCAGATAACGAGTCTGAGAGGCTGGGGTCTGGGCGCAGAGGTGCTTGTAGACACGCACAAAGTCAGACAGGGAGGGGGAGCGGGGCAGGAGGGAGGGGGCCTCAGGACCAAAGAAGGCCTGCAGGCTCTGCTCAAAAAGGAGCCCCGCAGACATGCATTCAACACAGCTCACTATGGCGTGGGGCAGCTGGAAAACACATGAAAGCATTTGGTTATCACATTTTAACAAAGGTTTAATGGCATAACTTAAAAAACAATGAGTGAGGACTGTGTGGTGTGTAGTGAAAACTATACTGTTGGACACTGTTGGAAATTTGAAAAATGCCTTTTTGGGATGATTTAGAAAATGAGAGCTGCAAAAAATTGGTTACTCAGGCAATTCAAAGTTCAATTAAAATTCTATTAAAAATATAAGCAACTTTGTGATTTAAGGAGACTGTATACTTCCGTGCACACTCATGTCCCATGTGCATGCTCATTTTGCACACAGTGTGCAGTGCAATGGTCACTTACACTTTTTTCTAGTTGTCTGGATGCGTGTCGGGGCCCTATACCCAAAGCAACTGACAAGAGATGGCCTTAAACATCTTATAATTAGCCATGCAATAAGTTCAATTACTCTTATAATTTCTCCTCGAGAAAATAGTACTAGTTACAAACAAATGTGTTTGTGAGACTACACTGAAGTACATATGCTGGGCACGGATATCAGGAATAAAGAAAGTTTACTTTACAGCATAAGGAAAGGGAAGCATTTGAGCATATACACAGTCCTAAAAGTCACACTCATGATCTTGGCATTTTAAATAACGTCTATGCAGTTCTGTGTTGCCAAGTTATCGCAGGAACAATAACTGGACTGTACTGTTGCTGGTGGCTCGTGCCACTCACCCACTGTCCCGTGGATGTCCCATGCCACTTGCATATTGTCCCATGCACAGTCTCCTGCCACTGTTCTACTGTCCCATGGACTGTGTGGTGTCACTGGTCTACTGTCCTGTGCACCGTGTGCCACTCTCCCAGTGTCTTGTCCCACTTGCCTACTAATCTCTGTGACTGTCCTGTGCTCCTTGCCGCTGAGTTAGTTTTGGGGTTGGGTTTGTAACATTTGGCGACCGCCACAGGACATTGGTGCAAGCAGTGTGGGACACTCAAATAGTTAGAGACTGGCACTGGGAGAATACCAGTAGATGAATGGCACAGGACAGGGTGTAAGACAATTAGTAAGTGAAGCAAGTCAGCATCAACAATACAGTTCAGTTTTTGCTCCTACTACCTCTTGTTATCCTTTGTCAAGTTATAGCAAGTTATCGTTTGCCAAGTTAATCCAAGTTATTCTCTTATTAAACATAATGTAAAGGGATTGGTGCCTTGAGAAGACCTACCTCAAGTTCTTGTAGTATACACTCAGTCACATGGCTCTTGCCAGATGCACGGTGTCCATATATAAAGATTGATGGATAGCTATAATGTTCTGGCTGTAGATAAGAATATCTTCTGTTAATTCATTGCTGGTGATTTATAACTTTTACAAAGTAAACTATTCCAGATGTTACGTTGCATTTGTTGTTTCGCTCATTTCAAACAATTAAATCGGACATAGACAATTGCAGGGACATGTTACCTACCTCGCACAGGAAGCCTAACAAAAGACTGGCTTGTGCTTCCCTGCATGGAACTCGCTCTGTCAGCGCAGACAACTTCGCCTGCGCATAGCCCGGCTGCTCCACTAACGTTAGCCTAGGCATTCTGACAACACACAATGACATTACATGGCATGAAATAAAAACAACCAAATCGCACGTTCATATTACAAGCATAATTAAAGTTCATGTTCAGCACATAACTAGAAATACATAAACTGCAGTGCAAGCCATGAACCCATAAAACTTTTTTAGGTTTGCTAAAGATTTGCTTGACACAAATGCCCTGCTGGTTGACGTCGTTATTCCTCTTCTATTCTTTTCTACAGATATTTAGACTATAGTTATTGTCGTTGTAACTGCCACCCTGTAAACGGAGTAATGTCTTCTGTGGTTTACCTTTCCAACACATCTGCTCAAGTATATGGTGCCCCGCGTGCTATATTTCCCGATATTTACCCTTCGCCAAGTTTCGCGCGCTTGTCATCGTACACTTCCTGCCTATCGGCCAATCAGTAAGCTGTTACTTTGCACGTGACTTCTGCGTGTCCCGTACCTTTAAAGAGACAGTGATTGCAATGTTGTGGCAAATAATTTAATCAGGTTACATTGTCATTATTGTAATTTATAATTAATTCCCTTTGGTGACAATATTCCCAACTCCCTTTATACAATAACATTACTATACCCTGATTAAAGTGAAGATCATCCATGGCAAAATATACATTTACGCATTTAGCAGAGCTTTTATTCAAACCGATTTGTCAACTATCAATTACTTCAGGGCCAGTTTCCCCGTGAGCAACTTAGGGTTAAGAGTCAGCCTTGTCAGGCTAGCATTGTGCAGGTTACTTAAAAAAAATGCATTTCTTTGTCTTTATGCCTGCCACTAATTCCAAGTAGAGAAGTAGGCCTAGATTACTGCCCAAAATGTACATGCAACATTTCCTTAAATCTGTCTCAGTAACCACCTATACTGTTTTATCAGAGGACAAATATACAACGTGAAGATGTTGCAACAATATGTCTATAACACGTTTTCAATTGGAAAAGCATCCATTAAACTCCAACAGCTGGGGCAGGGATGTCCACTCCATTCAAAGTCAAGGACTTCATCCCTGAATAGTTTATAGTCAATTATTACTGAAACATTAAACTGTTGTACCAAATGCTATCATTCTTACACCAACCAACAGCACTCAGCATCCTCAAAGAACAGGAATATGGGCTGATTGACTCCAGATTTTTCCTTTAACACAGCCTCTGAACTAGTTCAAGTTCAAGTTGCAGGATCCCACAATTCTGAAGTGCAAGCCACTTGCATGCTTGCAGACAAGGCCAAGAGGTTCACTGAGTACCTTGAGCCCCATAGAAGTATGTTACAGGTCTTTCAGCCATTGTTATTGTGTTACTGTAGTCAGGGTTCTGGTAGTACTGCAGTTTCAGGGCTTTCAGTTTGCTGTCCACCTGAGCCTTATTTGTTTGTATGATAGATGACATAGAGGCTGGAATCTCTTGCCCTCCATTGTATCTGCTGCATGATTCCACAGGTGACAGATCTCTTTGCTCTCAATCTGAGTTCAACATACTTGCTTTTTTTTCTTGAAAGCAAAATCATAGATGTATACATGGCCCTGATAATAAAGAGTTTTCAGTTCTGCACCGCAGAGATGCATACATCCTTGTATGTAACTAAAGTGTTCTCTCTGGTCATGTGTTTACCTCAGCACAGTTGAGTGGCAGGTCTCCATCAGTTCCTCTTTCTGCTAATCATCACTTGGTTCCCAAAATGCTTCAGCTAGCTTTGCCCACTTTGTCTAAAGATTTGGAATAGCTTGTAAATAAAACTCCTAGGCCACATGTTACATGGTACAGTAGGCTATATACCTCAGCAGGCATCTTTTTGACAGTATATTTTTGCAATTTAGCAAATGGAAATCTTCCATTCAACAAGTCATTCAACAATTTGAAAGTAAAACCTCTCTTCAGATTCATAATTGCAATGAGACATCGATTGGCCCCCATAAACAAAGACAAAATAGACCTAAATAAATGCATAGGAAAAACAACTTTTAATATATATCTGGGCAATTCCACACAAACTGTCATGTCCATGACGCCAACAAAATTTGTATGACGTGAATGATTATCTGAAAAGTTTCATAAATTTGTTCTATAACCAAGAGAAGTAAATGCTCAAATTTTATGTAATTGACATTCACATCATACCATTATGGACGTGACATTTTAGCGTGGAATTGCCCATGTATATTCACGCCTCCTTTTAGCTTAGCCTAGTTTTTCGATACATTCGTTATCAAATTTCAAGAGCTGTTAAGAAAAAGTTTATAGCCTACAGAGAATTCAATTTTACTTATAGTGATAGATGACTTGACCATAAGAAGATGCTGTCTCGAAATAATGAGCCAATAGCCTAATCAAATAATAAGGCGGGACTATCTGTAAATTAAGACATGAAATAAGAAAATATCCAGTCGTGATTGCCTCTTAACCTGCCTACACACGTTTTCAAAGGCGAAATTGTGACTACTTTGGCATGAGACACGTGGCACATGATGCGCACGACGTATGCTGCCGTCAGCACTCAACAATTCCATGTACCGTAGGCTGCACTTCAACAGACTACCCTCATTCTCGAGTTAACTGACACCGACGGTATCAGTCTTTGAAGCTCGTTTAACATAATTTCATAAGGTTCTAATTTAAATCTCTACGACTTAGTCACTGGATGTCATAGACTGTAGCCTACTTTACCCAATGCTCGCATGTTGTTCATTCAGAAATATTGGTCTGTTTATCCATTTCAAGATAGTCGCAACGAACTGCGTTACGCGGCCGTTGATTCTGAGGGACATTGTGAAAAAGACTCATAGGTCTCAATTGTGTGAGTGGAAGGTGCAGGGATTTCAGCGGCAACCGCGTCACCCAGATCTGGACTAATATCAGAGCAGATGGTGTAACATTTGTCTGTTCTTGAGTTGACACGCGTATTCGAGTGGAATAGTAGAGGAATGCCTGGTATGGACAGATTCTACCTAATATGACAACAGAATAACACGCTTTTTTTCGTCGACCGGTTCTCACTTCAGTGGTGACCGCTCATTAATCTCTGTGGGTCCCCCGCAAGGTTGGCAAGATACCTTATCAAAACCAAACCATGATCCCTGGGACTCCGGCAGCGATGCTCCCAGCTTCGGAGGCTGCCAAGATCTACCAGACTAACTACGTTCGGAACTCGCGCGCTATTGGCGTGCTGTGGGCGATTTTCACCATACTGTTCGCGATTGTCAATGTAGTGTGTTTTATTCAGCCCTACTGGATCGGGGACGGTGTGGACACCCCGCAAGGCGGCTACTTCGGCCTCTTCCACTACTGCATAGGTAACGGGCTGTCCCGAGACCTCACATGCAAAGGCAGCTTCACCGATTTCAGTACCATCCCCTCCGGTGCCTTCAAGGCTGCGTCCTTCTTCATCGGGATGTCCATGGTCCTCGTCCTCTCCTGCATCGGCTGCTTCGCATTATTCTTCTTTTGCAGTACCGCCACCGTCTACAAAATCTGTGGCTGGATACAACTTGCCGCAGGTGAGTGTTTGGCATCTGTTGATATTGAATTAGTTTTAGCAGCTCGAAACAACCTCAGTGAGAGGAAAATTGCCGTTAATACTATAAAGTTGCATCATGATCTATGACACTTTGGAAACGATCCACATGAAACCCTAATACGAGTTTATATCTTTAAGTTAAAATAGCCGAGCGGATTAACTCAGTTCCAGCTAAGCAAACTAATTCTCTATACACACAAAATGTATTCAGTGGTGGCAACAGTTTGAGATCATCTGGATAAAGCCTAACAAATCTCTGTTGTGTTTGTTGTAGGCTATTTTAGCCTCAGATTTATTGTAGCCAACATGATAAAAGGTGTGAAGACAAAATTTGTATTTGATATTATTTGGCAGTTACTTTCAAGCTCCAGACCATTTCATTAAACATCCTCTGAATATGTAAGATATGACACATTCATCTCCTTACAGTAATAAACAGGTTTAATGAACGTGTTTGGTTGAACATGAACTGCACCCATTTACATTCAATCTCTATTTCTTTATTACCACCCTCAAGAGGGTGAAATACACTGCGCTTCCCACACATGTCACAGTTAATGCTGGTCAGGTAGCCTTAATCAGTGGTTTTTCGTTAAGTTGTCTGCACCATCTTGCAAATTGAGGCTTAAGAAGCCAAGCAAGCAAGGAGAACCACTGCAGAGATAATCTGAAGAAAATCCAGCACACCACCAGGCCATTTCCTTTGGGTTGAATTAAAGCATAAATCCTGTCTAATGAGCATAGGGAGGGTGTTTTTTTCTTGCCACTGCTGTGTTTTTCTCCGTGAAAGCTTTCATGTATGGGCTGTATCAACTTGTTTATCTTCAGGCTGGTGTTGACACCCCACCACCCAGGTAGCACGTGCCTTGCATCGTTCATTTAGATTTCTCTGGTGACAGCAGTCATTTTTCAGTGGTTTGATGGGTACATCATCAACCTTCCTCGACTTGCCTTGTTAATACCAAAGGGCTGAAGTGAACACTTAAACTGAAAAAGCCTACAAATCAAGATCACTTTGAAGAGACAGGGTATTAAACTGAAATGCAAAAAACATCACTGACCCTTTGCAAAACCCTTTTTTGGTTCAACAACACACTAACCCTAGGGAAGTAGCGCAAATAAGCGTTTTCAACACAGCAAACAAACAAAATTCCTGCTACATGTCTCCAGTATTGTGTCTTACCACTTATCACATAATTGACAGACACATTATATTCCCTCTCAGAGTAGACTGGCTCTATTTTCAGAAGGGCGAACTTCTGAGGGGAAATTTGAGAACAAAGTCAGTAATGAGGCTTTACTCCTAGTTTTGGGGGTACTGATTTTTAATATTTTGTTTACCAAGCTGAATTTGGAATTTAAAGGCTGCTAATTAGTGTAATAACATAATAACAAAGACCTCCATTGACAGGTGAATAGGGTGGAATTTTTAATGTATTGATATCTCCTTGAAACGCCTTTGTTACTTTGAGACAAAAACATTTTTGTAATACAAGATATGCAAAATGTTTTAATGCCTAATTTTCATATTGGCACTAAATTTCTCTTGTATTGTCTTGTAATACAAAAACATTGTCTTGAAGAAAGTAATCAGCCAGGGAAGTTTCCTACATTACACAACTAAGAGTTGTGAGGTCATGACAGTTATCTGTCTCTGAATATAAACTGCATTATAGGGAATTGATCCAGATATTACAAAGTTTCAACATAATACACTTGTCATGAAAAAATAATGGTGTTCTCAGTATTGCTGCTTTGTTGTGTTGAACTGTTTGGGGACACTTTATTAAGGATTGAACACTGTGATTGGAGAGCTGCTCTGTGAATGCTCTGCACAATTTGTACCTTTATTGATCCAAGGACGCATCACAGAGCTCTTGCTTCGGCCAATGGCGCGACTCCCAAGTTAACTCCCCAGTTCTCGCCTACGTCTCCCACCTAGTCTTTGTGTTATGTTCACTCTCATCGCTGTCCTTGTGTCATTTTTTTTTCTTTTAGTTAGCTATACATACATGCGTCTTTCATGGATATCAATAGCCTGGTTAGGTATATGGACATTCACTTAAAAGTTTGTCTACACTGTAGAGGCCATCTGTCATTTTTTTGCAAGATGAAAAACAGATTTAGCCATACATTGTGTGGAAAATTGAAGTTTGTGGTGAGGTAAGAAGATGGCTGTTAAGCATTGGTCCATCTGATTCTAATGTATATCATGATATCATGTCATAACTCCATCTGAATATATACAATCCAGCACACTGTATTCTGGCTACTGGGCAGTGTAAGTGCAATTATTGAGGTTCGGTTGTTAAAGTTGAGTTCAGGCGGATAAAGGTTTCATGGTGAGAAGGAAAACAGCAGAAAAGATGGGTAGAAAGATACTCTTAGATCATGGTAATGCTTATGAATCTTTAAATATTTTGCCCCTTTAACAGTATTTATACTTTGTTGTTTCTTAATTTAGCTCATGAGAAAGCCAGAGTCAGAGGGTTCTGAGAAACAGAACAGGTGCATGTCCAGTATTTTTAAAGTTCACAGGAAGTATCGGCCCATGAGGAAGGACGCGTACACCAATTGAGGGATGTTTTGGAGAAAGTAAAATTATGTGAAAGCGTTTGGTGCACCAGGCTAATGTGTTCTCAGAAGAGTTGGTCAACCCGTGTAGGAGAAATTTTAAGAGGAGGTAAAGTTGGTCAACCCATGTAGGAGAAATTGACTTATACAAGCTATGATTACATTCATGTCCAGCGAGAATGGAGAGAAATCAGTTGTTAAATTTTTTGTACATTTTGTTTACATTCATGTCCATTGACAATGGAGAGAAATTGTTTTTTCTCTTTCTGCAGGATCTGTGGCTAGAAGACTTCGAATCCACTGTGTCACACATGGTATTGTATGACAAAGTGGACACTTGCCACCTTTCACTGCAGACAGCATAAAATCTTTATTCAACTTTGCGTCAACTTTTTACATGAAAAGAAAATCCATGGCACTCTATTTTGATAGTTTCATTCAGTGAAGGTGTCACAGACAAAAGGCTTTCTCTATTCCAAATGTACCCATTGCAATTAGTAGTACACTTAATGAATGTGAATTTCAGAACATCAGGGAGCATTGGCAAGTGGAGCTTTTAAAATGCCTCTCTGTTGAGCTGTTTGTCTTGGGGAAAATCTGAAACATATGCCTCCATCACTAGTCATTCAGGGAGTGGAGAGTCAAGCCTATACACTGGTTGACAGGTGCTTTCACATGCAGATACATTGTTGTGATTACAGAGTTATCTCCAAGGTCCCAGTCATCCTTTGTGTGTCTCTCTTGCTCTCTCTCTTTCTCTCTCTCAGTCACAGATGTTTTTCTAAGTGCTTTAATTATTTTATGAGTACTAAGATGGGTTAATTATGGTAGCTAGAGATGTACTCAAAGCTTTTTCTTTAGATACACACATGCATGCACAAACACACATCAAAAAACACACGCAGACAAGGCCAAGGACACACTTAAACATGTCGCTGGTACATAGAACACCTCCAGTGTTACGACAAACCCCATGGTTAAAAGCAAACCCACTCACCAAAGCCTAGAGATTCTTGCACCACTGCAGTGTTGCTGCTAATTTGAGACTTCCAGTGGAGCGTGTTGTCTCAGAGGTGAGACTCTACCCTTGTGCTCTGCCAAGCAGCACACTGTAAACTAGATCATCTGTTTAATCCCCTACCCCATACCCACACACAAACACACACACATACACACAACCATAACATCACAACCACCATCCCCTGGCCTGGCCTCCTCCTGCTTTTCCCACTCTTGGTACATTGGTCTAATTAGCTCTCAGACAAACAGCACACACACCCGGACAGTGGCCTAATTGAGATGAGGCAGCGGTGAGATCAGCGGGTCGAGTTGGTGCTTTGAGCTGTGGGCGCTGTAAAGACATCCCCGCAGGGTGCTGTCTTTATGGTGGGAGGCATGGTGGTTGCTGATATGCCACTTTGGCTGGGGCCCATGTTTGATGCTGGGGCTGATGATTGTCCTGGCTGAATGGATTTTACAAGCACCATGTCTATTGCACAGTCCCTTTATGAAAGTGTGTGTGTGTGTGTGTGTGTGTGTGTGTGTGTGTGTGTGTGTTGGAGGTCAAAGAGAGGGAGAGGCAGCTGGAACACTACCTGGATTAGCACCATGTCTCTGTATAAAAGAGTATGTGTGTGTGTGTGTGTGTGTAAAAGAGAGAGATAGACTGAGACAAAGTAATGTTGTACACTTTTTGTTTACCTTAGTTGGGCGGGCTTTCTTCCCCCAGACTTCAACTGTTCTGGAGCAGGAGGATTAGGGCAAGCATTAAGTGTCTAATGGAGGCTTTTAACGATCTGTTTTCTGGTTCGGCATGAGCACAGAGTTTCCTGTGTGGGTTAAGTGGGCCACAATAGACCAGCAGTGGTCCAACCAAGGATGGAATGGTCTGGCATTATCAGGCAACAGTAAATAGAATCCATTTTATTACAGCTAGCGTATTGATCACAATTACATTGTACATTCCCAAGCATTGTACATTTCATTGTGCATTCTCAAAGTTGAAATAATAAAAGTTGGATGGAGCTTTCATTGGTAATTAATTTCATATACAGCCCAGGCTGCTGTTGGTAGAAGTGTTCAAGAATATGTAATCTTGATCTAGATCTATAAAATAAAATAAAAATAAAATAATTATTAGATGCAGAAAAGCTAAGAGCACAGTTGAAAGCAATACGTCGTCAGCTGACTGCATAAACACACTCAAGAGAGACACATCCCACCCTGACAATAATTTTTTGTGTGTGCAGTGCCACATAAGAGAAGTTGGTGTTAGAAGCAAGACGAGTGAAAAAAAGGCCAAAGGACACCCACTTATCGGCCCCCTTCCATCTCTCTCTCTCTCTCTGTCATTTCTTTCACCCCCACTTCATCCCCCCATTCAGTTCAGCCATCAGACTCTGCCGCTGGCACCTTGGCTTGCCTAGCGCTAACGGAGCGGCTAACCTTCGGAGTGGGGCGCCACGCTGGCTGGTTTACAGGCCCCATTTGGAAAGCAAGACAGTATGCAGTGCTGCTGCATCATACAAGTTGTTACTGAAAGAAAGCAAAAGGGAAAAAATATATATTGACAAGGGAAGAAGAGGAAAGGGAGGACTGTTAGAGTGCTTAGGCTTTACATTGAGTCTTGGCGCAATACTCACAACAGTCAGACGAGGCCGTCATAGAAGAATGACAACTGAAAGTTGAAAATGAAATCCTAAAAAAGCTCCCATGATCACCAACATTATTGTTTTTGGGAATACGAAGATTGTATTGGAGGCCAAAATGTCTTGCAGTGGCCTTGTGTGTGTTTGTGTGTGTGTGTGTTTAGTCGTCGACTTTTGTAGCAGTGCATAGCTCCAGCGGAGTATGATTATTACCTTGCCTGTGTCACACAGATACATGCCATAAAAAGCCAATAGACTGCAGGGATGCATTTTCTCTGCTCATTATGAAGTCACAGAGAAGGCCGTCTGCTTCAAGCCCAACAGATGTGAGAGATGTTCTCACAAAGACAAGTGAATTCCCTGCTGATGCTGATCAGAGTGTCATTTTGTGGAGCTGTCAGCCATTGAATAAATAGGAAGCACAGGGGAAAAAATGTGCACGTGCAAACACGCACACACACACGCACACACAAACACACACACACTCACTCACATGTCCTGGGGTGTTAAAGATGTCAGAGCAGGAGGTGTTTTTTTGTGACTGCTCTGGTGTAGGAAGAGTGAAAGTGCTTTGAGGAGCTGACAGTTTCTTTATCCGATGTCACACCTTCATCAAACAGGCACACAAAGTTCCCTAGACCTGCTATCAGTACGTCTAAATTTGGAACGCACGTTTTTCTCAGTCATGTGAGAGACTTTTCAGCGTGTCAGAGTTACTCTTTAATAATTTTTCTTTGCTATTTTGTTGTGTAATATGGATATTAATGGGTGCATTTGAATGTGTACTCAAGCGTTGTTTTGTGCACTTAGATTGATTGGCAGGAGTGATTGAGAAGCAGTGGGGTCCCTTTGAAGTTAAGCGTGAGTGACACACAAGATTGAGGACTGGTAAGGCCTTTTTGATCGTAATGATGACTGACAGCCCGTGATGGAAGTTTGTTTAAGAGCCACGAGAAAAGTGAGAGACAGATGTAGTGTGTGTGTATGTGTATGGGAGAGAGAGAGAGATACTCAAGTTTGTTGGAATTTTTAGACATCGAAAAGGCCAGCATCCAAAGAATCTGTGACTCCATTTCGCTTTTTTTCGAATGGAATGGAAATGGCAATTAATTTCGGGACAGGTGGCCATTTAAGTTTTCTGAGCTAAATGGCGGCGTGGTGAATAATAGCACTTTTTGCCTAACAAACCAATCACCCCAGCACACCTGGGAAATCTTGAAAGCCTGGGAGAAGCAGTGCTTTATGGGATTGTCAATAGCTACTCTAAAGCTACATAATAACAGGACTTTCACATTTTCGTTTCTTTCTCTACAACAGTGCTTTAACACCATTTAATGGATGTTGAGAAACGGCAGTGTTTTAAATGGCCATTATAAATGAGGGCGATTAACGCGAAAGTTGCTCTGAATAGCAACTGAGTTTTCCCCCTTCCAGCTGGGCACAATTGAGGCTTCTTAATTGCATGGGCAATTTGCTGCATGACAGCTTTTCCTCTCCGACGGCCTTCTCCCACAAAGAGCAGCAATCATCTGGGGTGGAAGGGTGGCGGACTGAGTCAAAGGCCCATGAAAAGTTGCACGCTGTGTGGGGACACGTGGGACTCTCGTATACCAGCGCTCCGATCGAGCCCGTTCCTGCTAGTCGTGAACTGGAGGCTAGATGGCAAGGGATAATGTGACTATTCACTAATGACTCGCACCAGTTTAGTAACAATTCTTTATGCCTTACAGTGACTGTAATAGGCATTTACAATATACGCTTTACAATGTATGCTGTGTGTGTATGTGTGCTGGGCATTGTGCATTATTTGCTATAATCTTAGTTGTCTTTTTTTCATGTCTGTACGTATAATATTATGCATACAGTACATATTACTGTTTTTCAGCCTTTATATGATGATACAGTGGACTGGAAAGGAGGAGAGAGAGAGAGAGAGAGAGAGATGGAAAATGAGTCTGTATATGGTATAGGACATGATACCCCAAACACCCCTACCCCCCATGATCAAATGCTGAGCTTGAAACAGCAAGCTGACTGGAGCTGACCACCAGTTTAGCATCAGACAGAAAGGGAATGGCTTAAAAAACAGACTCTGACAACCCCTAAAGGCGCCTCTGTCTCTCAGGACTATGTCTAATGTCACGGTCCACATTACCCCCCTCCTGCGGCTGAAGAATTATGCTAATCATTGATATATTAAGTAACAACTGCCTTGGGATAGTTCTAGATTCATATGAAAGTCATTTAGCCTTTCATCAATGGTGATTTGTGGGTCAGTGAAGCAACACATTAGAAAGGGATTTGGCCTCTGTGGGAACTGTGTCTCTGACCTTGCTTGATGCTCCACCTTTTCTCTACCAATTAAAGTGAAGAGGTGTATCTTCAAGAGTGTAAATACATCATTACAAGAGGTTGATTATGGGGAAAATAGTGGATAAAGCTTATTAGGGACATTTTTGCTGCACTGTATGTGTGAGAGTCAAAGGAGCTGTTAGTATTTCATAATACTGGAAAATGTTAAATAGAATACAGAGAAATAAAAAGGGTACGGTTTTGTGAAAATCATCTGGGCATCCTGTGAAATTCAACATCCAAAAAGATATTTTTCTGTCGAAGTTATTTCCCAGGTGCACACACACTGTGTACTGAAGACAGATGATGGACCACTACAGTAGCAGGACCACTAGATGTGCTGTGAGCTAACAAGAAATGCTTATCCAATAGTCCTTGTGGGAGATTTAAAGTGCGTGGGTTTGAAGTGATGGTTGAGGAATGTGTTTAAGCTGGGACACTGCACAAAGCTCAGAAGCTGACAGGCTTCTCCCAGTCTGTGTGTGTGTGTGTGTGTGTGTGTTTGTGTGAGCACTTTCTCCTCCCTGTCCTCAGGGGACTGTCAATAAATTATGCACTGTTTGCCCTCATGTAAACGATCAGTGACAAATCCCCTCAGCCTGCAAAGTGATAATCTCCCAGAGATAGGGTGTGAGATCTGCAATCTCTCTTTCCCAGTGAGCAATGTACTGTCCATGCCTCAATCTCTGCTCCCCATTGTTCTCTCTTTCATAGTCACTACAGGACCGAGGTGCATTCAGTTTGTTTGAACAAATGTGAGCATTCACTCTCCATAAAAAAAATTGTGAACATTCTCTTTATGGTAACCCTTCATTCAGGATACCTTTATGTTTATTGTACTGTTTACTGAAGAACTTCCTCCTCAGACTGCGCTATATTGCATTACACTGGATACCCAAAGAAGAAGGGAGCTCAACAAGCTGATGGTTCTTACAAATAGCATTAGCCATCAGCATCATGTGGCTAAAAATATCGTCACACCATCATCACGCAAAGTCTTTAATCTCCCTCTCCATCGGCGACCAGTACTTAATGCACTGGGGCCTCTCATTGCCTCTGGTTTGTCACCTTCCATCAATGTTTTTTTTGCTAATGTCATTTTCTGTGCAGTGTGCCACTCTCATTAGTGAATCAGTTGCAGGGGTTGATTTAGCCAAGGAAGTTGCTGATAGACGTTGTTAATGGGACAGCCAGGGATAGGAACGGCCTCATTAGGGATTGATTGCTTTGCCTCGCTGGAGTTAATGTCATTAAGGTAGCGGAAAGGGAGCTGCTGCTGATTGCAGATGAGGGATTACGGGTCTACTTGTCTTCGGCCTAATCCCCGCGAAGAGGAGAGCAAGACCCCTGGGTCTCATTGACCTTCCCAAACTCACCCTTCTGATCCCTTCCTAGCAAACTCTCCTGCGCTTTAAATATTTAAGGAGGTATAGCTACTTTCAGTTTCCCACTTTATAAATTAAAATTATTCAGGGATATAAAGCAGCGGGTAAACATCTCCTGCAAGTTATCTCAGGAAGCCGTGGTTCATTGGCTTGGAGTCTAGACACACTGCACTAACCGCTAACTCAGAATTGTTTCCAAAGCCTTTAAACCCCAAGCACAGAGAGATTTCAGAAGTAGGTGTGGCTTCACGGTTGGCCCTGAACGTGAGTTAAAATGCTAATTGGCGCAAGGTTTGGCTAGCATAGCGGCTCCTCTTCAAATAATTATGTACGGCAGTTTTCAACTGAACCACCTTTATGATACGTGGTTAGCATATCAGGGGTGATATGTGCAGCTGGCGGGCAGGGTAAATAAATTAGAGAAGAGCAGTAGCTCCGACACCAAAGCCTTTGAGCTTGTTTGCAGTGGAACCCCTGAGGGAGAGCTAGCTTAAGAGGAAAGTGATAATGCATCAAGCTTAAAAAACACACACGCACGCACACACACACGCACACACACACAACATACAAACATAGCGCTCTTTCCAACAAACAACAAACACTAAGCACTCTACCTCTCACTCCCTCTATCTCTCTCTCTCTTTGCCATACACATGCCCACCAGTGGTCTCGATTATTAAAAATAACCACAGAGGGTGGTGTAACTCTCAGCGGTCTTTTCCTCAAACCAACACAAAAACTTTCCGATGAACCTTTGTATATTTTTTTCCAGTGTTCTGGTAATAAGACATGGTGATTTGACTTGCTGTCAACTCAAGGGTATGGAATGGACACAATTTTTATCTTCATCACTGGTTTCGGTTCCATTCCAAGCCTTTGACTTCAGTCCCTCACAAGCCTTCATTGTGTTGGCTTTGTAATTACAAAACGAAGCAAGAGGAATTAAGCCTAATTAGGGCCTGGAGACCAGAGGCGAGCAATCAGTGGCATGGTTAATCTTGATGACAAGGGCAAGAGAGAAAAGAGGAGACGAAAAGCATCGCTGCCCACAAGAACTATCCTCATTTGGCCCGTGTGGCTCACTTGTGTGTGTGTGCAGTGTGTGTGTGTGCAGTCCACATGTACACACACACACACACACACACACACACACACACACACACACTTGGGACAGCTATACACTAAGCAGTTTCTTTCATGCGCTTTTATTTATTTATTTACATAACACAATTTAACAATAAACAGCATTGTTTTAAGGCCCTTTTAGAAAGCCTTGGGCTAAACCCCGATGATCAACCACATAGGTGACAAAACACACACAGTATTCACGCACTCAAAATCATCCTCTTACAAACATACACTTAGGCAGCAGCACGGAAATACACACACACACACACACACACACACACAAAGAATGAAATAGTCACAGCACGAAAACACCCCCATGTTCATACACCATGATTAATAAGCTCAGGGCAGGAATGAGTTGGTTTTTTTATTTATTTGACAATTGCTCTTTTCCACAGTAGCCGTATATCTCTTTTTTGAAAAATCAAATGTACTGGGTTGTCTATGCTCATTTGCCGGCCGTAGCTCAGTCAGCCAAAGCCAGCCATTGTGCATTCGAGAGGAATAACCCGTGTCTGTGCCGTACTGTGCTGGGCAAACATGCGTGATTTGATTAAGGCAGCAGAACAAAAAAAGAGGGTTTTTTTTTTTTGTGAAGCCAAAATGTCAGCCACTGAGGAGGAGAGTAGGAAGGGGAAAAAGAAGGTATGGTATAAGGTTTGTAAGCATATAGGAGAAAGTGTGTGTGTGTGTTTTTTGGGGAGGGGGGGCTCTTTGGCACACATGGGAAGTTTGTAAGAGCAGCAGGCTGACTGGCTGGAGAGTATAGATTTCCCATTTGTGTTTATCTTCAGCATTGGTCTGGCCACTGGCAGGGAGGCAAGCTGGCTGATTTATTCTCTCTCCTGAAGTGGGGACAAGGGCATGGTGTCCTATTAAAGGAGGTTGGGGGATTGCAGTGTGTGTGTGTGTGTCTCGGTTTGTGTATAGAAGTGGGTGTGTCTACATGTGAGAGTGAGTGAGTGTATGTGTGTTTGTGTGAATGTGTATGTGAGTGAGAGAGACAGAGAGAGAGAGAATGAGAGATCAAGATATACTCTCCTAGTTCTTCATCCTGTCACTTATCAGGTTGAGCTCAGAACCTTATGGACTCAGCAGCTGGGTATAAGTGGCTTGTCCTTGCTCACCCTGCCACCCTGCCAGCCTGCTTGCCTGTTAGCAGAGTGCCAGTCTAACCCCCGCCATGCATTTTTGCCTGTTTGAAAAACATCAGACATCAAAAAGGAGAGGACATTCACAGTGTTGTTTGATCTAGCACCTGTGTGGACACACACACACACACACACACACACACACACACACACACACACTTGCACACACACGCACGCACATACACACTCCTCATCTCCTCCTGGTGCAGAGATGGAACTGTGTGGCTCGCAAGGGCAGTTGGGGATCAAAGCGGGTGCTGTGCTCTGAAGATCCTCATAACTCACTCATCTTTCTCTCTCTCTGTCCATTTTTCCACCCCTAGGGACTGTAGTGGTTCTGTGATGCGTATGAAAAAATCGATCAAATGTTTGCAATTTCAGCTTGATCTGCATCTGACGAGACACACATAGATAAACGCACACACATAAATAAACACATACGTGAGCACAATCATGTGCACAGACACACATAAAATCTCACATTCCCTTGCGCACATGACACACATAAACACACTCTTCTCCATTCTCTGTTCCTCTATTCCTCTAGCGAGCGAACACAAACCGTGGCCTTCAGTTCAATCACCAGCCAGATCAATCCATAATAATGGATGGCGTTGGCCTGGCCAGAGACTCATGCGGACATCAGCAGTCACATCACAGAGCCCCCAGAATAAATCACCCTTCCAAGCTGAGGAAGAGAAAGAGAGATAGAGAGAGAGACAGAAATAAAGAGAGTGAATGAATAAATGGACAGTCTGGGCGAAAGATTTAAATGCCTCTTTGAGCCCTGTGGGAAAGATAACATGACATCTTTTGTCGGTCGGGTCAAGGATCTCCAGACCCGCAGGAGACCAGATGAATAGCTGGACTCAGATTGTGTGTGTGTGTGTGTGTGTGTGTGTGTGTGTGTGTGTGGTAGATTAGAATTAGACTCCCTCTCTGTGGTGTGTGTTATTGTGATGTGCATGTGCAGGTTTGCGTGGTACATACAAGGTGTATGATGTGTGTGTGGCAGTGACGTTTGTTAGTTGCATGTTGCATGTGATTTGATGAGTGTGTTATTGTGGTGTGTGTGTGCCTGTGTGGTTTTTGTATCCTGTTTGTCAGTGCAGTGATGTGTTGTTTTTGTGGTATCCATATTGTTGTTGTTGTTGTTTTTTTTTGTAGTGTTGCGTAGTGTTGCTGCTACTCCTGCCGGGATGTCAATGCAAGCCTCTTTGATAAAACACCAGCTGGTGACGGGCTCTTAAAGCACTCCCGCACAGAAGAGCCATGGCAAGATTGTCTTTTGAAAAACAGACTGCTTATGAGCAAGGGATTCCTCAGGACATCAGACAACTCACCCTGTGTGCACTGAATTGGGCATGGTGCATATGTCTCTGTGTGTGTGTGTGTGTGTGTGTGTTTGTGTGAGTGCATGTGTGTGTGCATGCATGCATGTGTGTGAGTCTGTTTCTGTGTGTGTGTGTGTGTGTGTGTGTGTGTGGAGGCTGGGGGAGGGTGGTTGGGGCCGTTGTGTTCACTGGGCTGTTTGCTGAATTTGGTATGGAGGTCACAGAGTACCCCAGAGAGCGTGATTCTCAGGAGAGCTCAGGTTAGTGCTGCTGAGATATTGGAGTGAGCTAGTGGGGTGCACAGTGTGCGTCAAGCTCACAGCAGGCACTGAGCTTTCATTCCACTCTCAGTAGATGCAAGCTGGGAAGATCCAACTGATCTATGTCGTCTTGTGTGTGTGTGTGTGTGTGTGTGTGTATATATCACAGCAGGGTTATTAACAGTGACCTGTTTATTTGGCTTTACGGATCATTCAGTTGGGTTGCCTAGCAGAGAGAGCAGGTGGGGAGGAGGGGGAAAGAGGTTGCTGTGGCAACAGCAGTCCTCTCACACCCATGAAACAACCCTCTGGTGTGGACACACTCATGAGCAAACACATTCACACACATGATTTAAAACAGGCACACACGCGCACACACACACACACACACACTCTCATACACACGTGCACCAGGTGCATTTACCTCTCACTTTCCATCTTTGTTTGTCACATAATGTAATTGACTGTGTGTGTGTGTGTGTGCGTGTGAGAGAGAAAAAGAGACAGAAAGGGAAAAACCTGGGGGTGAGGGTGAAGTCAGCTAGCATGTTGTCAGGGCAATCTCTTCCCTTCAGGCGGATGCACCAGGCAGATAGAACTCTCATCCCTCAGGTTCACAGGAGTCAGAGAGGCCTGTCTCCACGGCAACCTGCCATCTTACCCCAGCTGGGCATCACACTTCATCATCCCACCTCACCTTGGCACAAGACCCTGAGATCAACATCCCTCTGGTCTGTTTGTGCCAAGTCAATGGGCAGGTTATGCCAAGCTTGATCTCCAGAACCCCACAGTAACAGCTAGAGACCTTTTTCAGCTCCTTCAACATCCCCGTAGTCTGTTAGTGCCCAATGGCCAGGTCATGCCAACCATGGGAAGGTACCTAATGAGGTGGCTCTGGGCCCCCACTGTGGCACTTGCTGTTGATGAGTCACTCCTGATGGCCAAGGTGGAGGCACTGGTCCTAAGCTGCAGCCACACACACACACACACACACACACTTGGCTTTCAGACACACACACAACACACAAACACACTCATACACACCTTTCAACCATACACACACACACACACACACACACACACACACACCTTTCAACCACACATTCACACACACACACACACACACACACACACACACACTTTTCAACACAGACACCTACACTTGGCTTTCAGACACACACACAACACACAAACACACACACCTTTCAACCATACATACACACACACACACACACACACACACACACACACACACACACACACCTTTCAACCACACACACACACACACTTGTCTTTCAGCCACACACAAACACACAGATTTCATTTAATCACAGATGTCTCAATCAGCTTCCTGTACAATCTCAGCCAGTCTCAGCCAACAGAACCACTCTGCTTCCAGAAAATCAGATTAAGAAATATTCAAATCCACAAGCAGTCATCAAGGGCTTATTGCTCCATCAGAGCTGTGTTAAAAGACTTTGCCATAATTGGAAACCATCTCCCTTATCTTCATCTGCCAAGATGTTTAAATGATTGTGTTTGAAGATGTTTGAAGATGTTTAAATGATGAATGAACTCGGGTATTGTTTTGATGGATTTAGGTACGCAGCACACTCCCTAGGAATGCATTGTCCTTAGCAAATCCCTCTTCCCTAAAATTCCATCACGCATCTGTCAGAGGAAAAATATGTTCCGCTTGGTCCACGAGTGTGTGTGTGTGTGTGTGTGTGAGTGTCAAATGAATATTTGCCTCAGTCTTCAGAATGTCTCCGCTACAGTCAGTGATTCTGTGTGCGGCTGCCAAAACAAACAAACAACAACAACACAACAACAACAACAACAACAACACAAAATGAAACAGATCCAGTCATGCCTAAAAAGCACAGATAATGCAACCCCCCCTTCCTTCATCTCAGATCTGAGGAATATTTAAACAGTCTCATCACACACCACTTCAAAAAGTCTCTGCTCTGAGAGGGGGAGAAGAAAAGCTTACACCTGTAGTACATTCAAAGGGGCTGCCGAACTAGTCAGAGGGTTGTCAGCTGCACTTTAACAAGCAGAGCAACTTGATAATGGGGACTCATCTTTGAATATCAATGAGGCTCACTAATGACACTCCACTGCATGGAGAACTCTATCTTTTACTCACTCTCTCTCTCTATCTATCTTTTTCTCTTTCTGTCCTGTACATGAAAAATTCAGGCAATGCTTTTAGGCAGAACTTTGTTTTGTGCTACATGCAAATTTATGTCCTTGCATGTAGCGTCTCTGTATAAACAGGAAGCCCTGAAGGCTTTTTTTCTCCCCCCCACTCCCTTCTCTCTTTTGGCTATTCCACAGTGCAGATTACTAGAGCCCTACAGGGAAGGGGGAAATTGCTTTTGTGTGGTTTTTGCATGCAGTGAACAACAGCGTTGGTTGGCGTCCAAAGTACCCATCCACGACTTGTTTGGAATAACGTTGGGGCCCTCTCAGAACAATAGCCCAGTGGAGATTTCTCTCTCTTCCTCTCCAACTCTCTCTCTCTTTCTCTTTCTCTTTCTCTCTCTCTCCCCCTCCCTCTCTCTTGCTGGCTCTGAGGAGGCACTCGCGGCTTAAACACGTGTTCTGATTGGGAGAAGCATGGAGGCTCCGGCTCTCCTTTGGCAGACGGGCCCATATGCTCGGCAGGGCTGCTGGCACAGGCCTGTAATTAATAGGCAACACCTGTTCCCCATCAACTCCACCACCTCTCCACCCACACGGTTCACCTCAACTCTTGGTGTCCACCAGTGGCAGTGGGTGCAAGTTAAACCCTGTGTGTGTGTGTGTGGACATGTTTTTGTGAGTATCTGTGTGTGATTGTGTAGACTGTATGTATGCATGTTGTGTGTGTGTAATTGCTAAAGAACTGGTAGATGATATTGGTCAGCTGAGTTGTTGCACAGGCCTGATCGGATCGTCTATCTTTGGTCTTTGTTCTGTTTGGTCTGTCTGTTAGTGGTCTATGCACAGACACACACGCACACACGCACACACACACACACACACACACACACACACACACAGATGCAGGCATTTCTCATCATTCTGCAGCCAATATTAAGCTAACCACAGGCAGCGCACTTCAATGTGTTTTTTGACCAGAATGAGAGGCACCTCTGCTACACAGGCACCTCTGCTGCTGATCAGAATGAGAGGCACCTCTGCTGCAGTTGACATGGAAGACAGGAACTGGTTGCACAGCAGCCATTCATAATTCCACCCCTCCGACCAGATCATGAGAGGAAGGTAGTTGCCATGACGATGCATCTGCCTCCAAGTCTCCACACGTGCCAGTCCTCCACAGCTGACTGCTGAGTACATAGTTACCGTTGGAAAGCAATTTCGCCATGACAACAGCACCCATTCACAGCAGGGGCGTGTTCTCTTAGTTCACCCTTTTTAACCTTTTTTTTTATAAAATTGGTAGTTCTGATTGATAGGGAAAATAGATTAGCCCTCAAAAATAAGCATCCAGGGAAAGTGAGTCATGCCACAGCCGAGAGTTAAAATAGGCAATAGATTTGTCCTTACCAGTGCTGCTACTGCTGTGACTGGCAACTGCTTTTAATAAGTCAATGTCTTTCTATTTATATTATATTACATTATATTGTAGATTAGATTAGATTAGATTCCTCATCCAGCACAGATGCATCGTGGATGATTTCTCCCCTTTCTGTATGTAACAGAGGATACACAGCTCTGTTGTAATCATTTCAATTTTACCTTTTCTTAATTGTCGTCATTGTTATTCTGTTCAGAATTCTGGTAATGAAATTTGGAACAGATGGGAGTAGCTGTATTAAGCAATCAGTGCTTTTAGCGCTTTTAAAATTTTTTCATTTTTCATTTTGTTGTTTTCGTCACATAGCTGACTGCTGAGGCAAGCACACAATGATTTTCTCCTCGTGCAGAGGGGTGGTGTGGGGATGACGACCAAGGGGGTGCCTGATGAAGTGGTAATAATGTCATAAGTCCCTGATCCAGACTGCAGACGCTGATAGAGTCGCCGCATCATTTCTCCGCAGTTTCGCAACTCTGTGGGGAGAGAGATGGGGTTGTAAATTTGATCCTCAATCAATTTTATGGAGGCGCCGTCCCTCTGGGGCCGCCTTGAAACACCCCTGCAACACCCCAGACCACAGTGTGGCATAGATCTCTCTCTCTCTCACACACACACACACACATATCAAGCATTCACCTGTCATGTTGTAGTACAAGTGGTCAGGTTTCAACCACAGCAATAAAAATGAACAAACTTCTAACCGTTAAAGGTGACTGTTGAATAATTAACACAAGACAGAGTTACACTGACTGTATTGATTCATATTTATTATGGTTAGTTACTTCATTGTAATGGAGGGTTTGCAACATTGACATGCAACATCCATTCATAAAAAATAAGCAGTTATGCTACAGATGTTACTCTGTAAGTGTAAGGCAGCACTGAGCATCTAACTTTTAGCTTTGTTCTGGCCTATCTGCCCTCCTTTAAGTCTGTTCTCTTTGACTCTCCATTTTGTGCTCTCCCAGGAGAACAGCACAAACAAACACAAACACCCTTCAACAAAGCCCAGCCCGGTAGGCAGCGCTGATCCGTCAATAATGGCCTCACACCAACAGCCACTCAGCATTCTCAACCACGCTTACCTCTGCACTCCCCCTCCCTCCCTCCTCCTCATCCTTCTTCCTCTTCATTCTCCCTCGCTCTCTCCTTTCTACCTTCAAACATCTCTGTCTTGCTTACCTTTTTTTCTCTCTCTCTCTCTCTCTCTTTTTCTCTGACTGCCATTCACATTCAGCTCTTCCCAGAAGAATTCTCCCGTGTCTCACAAGATTGACTTCACCCACAGTATTCCAAGCATAAACAATTGAGACAGGCCTTTCTATCGCTCACAGCCTCCCCTGCACCTCTCTCTCCCTCTGCTCTCATCTCGCTTACCTGTGAATACCTCCTCTTTTCTTATCGGCCTTGTTGGGAAAATCTAATCTGCAAAAGACATGTAAAACATGCATCTCTGAGCGGATTGGCTGCTGTCTTTAGTGTGTATTATGTATGCAGTCTGCAGGCCCCTACAGAGAGACAGGAGTAGGGTGGGGGGCGGGGGGTCTCAAGGCGACCGGATTGAGCACCACTGGAATGGAACAGCTCCCCAGCCACACCAGTTGCGGTATGCATGCCGAGGGGCTGTATTCAGAACCACAGCGGCTGGACAGTGACTTTCCATTTTCCAAAAACACAAAGACTGCAGACCTGTTATTATGTGGCAGTATGTGTAAACCAGGCTAGAAATGTGAAGACATTTGAAAAAAGCCTCTGTAAAATACCTCTTTTATGCCAGGAAAGCCACTAGCTCTGTCTAAAATGCATTAAGTACAGCTTGAGAAAAGTACTGTTTTAAAAGCTCCAAGTAAAAAACTGCTGCCTGTATAAAGTGAGGAGGAAAAGTATCTGTATGTCTAGTATGTGTCTTTTTTAATCCCTATTAATCAAGCCATTTTATGGAGTAAAATAATCATGGTCATTGACTGGCGACAAAATGAAAATATGAAATGGATGCTCGGAGAATGCATAGGAGGTCAGAGGTTAGTGTGTGTGTGTGTGTGTGTGTGTGTGTGTGTGTGTCTGTGGGTTGCTTGGAGAGATTGGGCCAGTGTCCAGAGGAGATGTGGTGTGTGGTCTGATTGACTCTTGTGCTCAAATATGGGCTGTGTGAAGTTGGTCAGGTTGACTTCTGCAGGAAGAGATTTTGGTCATGTTGACTTATGTACAGGTGGGAAAGACTTGCCAGGCTTGGTGGACTCCTCCAGTGTAAGGTATGGCTCTAGACAAGTCTGGTTTGACAGGCCAGTATAGTCGGTAAGATTGGTCCAATTTGACCATCATGTTGTTCCTAGAAACTCCTCCCAGTCCTCTGCTGAGCTGGGCAGCCAGACAAACAGCTGTCAACTGGGAAGCTTATGGTGACAGGAAGGGGAGGGAAAACAAAGAGAGAGAAATTGCAGAGAGGTCTAGGCCTGTGTGTGCGGTGTGTGTGTGTGTGTGTTGTGTGTGTGTGTGTGTGTGTGTTTCTGTCTGTGGGTTTCAAAAATGCCATTGTTTGTGTTGTTTTGCTATTCCGTGTTTCCACCCCGGGGGTCCCAAAGTACACAGGTCTGAGTGTGGAGAGAATCAGGGGTACGGGCTGAATGAACAGCCTTTGATCTCACAGAATTCTGCCTCACAACACACACACACACACACACATACACACACACACATGCATACGTACACGCAGTAGTTACATAACCATGTCTATGCATGTTTAATGCTGGGATGTTAGGACTTACCGTATGAGAGAAAACTGCAATCCTCTGCAGTAAAAGATAAGTATAAAAACAGAAGACAGTGTTATTTGAACTAATTATTTTTATTTGTGTTCGACGTATAACACTCTTTAATCAAAAATTTATTTTTTTAGGGAATATTTCATAGTCCCATCCTAGCACAGAGGCTCACTCAGACACAAAATCAGTTCTCACACAATTAGCTGATGCTAATGTTTCTTTTTTTTTTTTATCTCAAATATCATCTCCTTGGCAGCAATTGCGATGTAAAACATGGCAGAGGTCCCAGTTCACTCACTGTGTTACTCTTGTGTGAGAGGAAAGTGTTTATTTGAGGTAGAGACAACCCTTTGACAGAAAAGGCTACTTTATCCAGACGTGTTTGTGTGTGTGTATGTGTGTGTGTGTGTGTGTTTGTGTGTGTGTGTACCCAGACTAGAGTTAGGCATGACACATAGCCTTATCTAAATCTTTCAATCATTCAGACGATGACGAAAAGGCTGTGAGTCTGTTCCACTGGTTGACCCCGGATGACTGCTGTCTGCAGACAACATGAGAGATTTGTCCAAGGTTTCATTATCTTTGGCATCTCTCTCTCTCTCTCTCTCTCTTGCATCCCCTCTCTCTCTTGCATTTCTCTCTGCCTCTATTTTCTCCCTCTGTTGGCTTTTCTCTTCCTCCCTCTTATCTATGATGAGGAGGGAAAGGAGTATGATAAATGCCTTTCATTATTGATGATCAACGCAGTCTTCTTGCATATGCTGTGAGTGCCTCTCTCCTTTAGCTCCTTTCTGATGCTCAGCTGCAGTCACCATAGAGAACGGAGGAGGATAGAGTGAAGAGAAAAGAAGGAGAGAGAGAAAGAAAGAAAGAGTGAAAAACAGAGAAAGAATGATTGAGGGCTACAGAGAGAGAAAAAGGACCACACTGTGATCATTTGTATTGCTCAGAGACAGCGAGCAAGAGATGAGAGAGAGAGAGAGAGGTGGATTCGCAGGAAAAAAAATAGATTAGACCTGTTCCTGTGGCTTTGTGATGTAAATAAACAACCTAGGCTTTTGTCAGGAGCCATGTAGTCAGAGAGATTGAGGTGGTGGTTGTGTGGTGGTGCCATCTGTAAACGCAGACATTTTTTCAGTATATCCCTTTGAGAGCTGCACGGTGTCATCTCTAAGTGCCTGTGCAAGTGGTAAAACATGCCCTCACCCTACCCTACCCCCCTCTGCCAGCACAGGGCCAGAGGATTAGACAGGGCAATTGTGTTACTTGCTGTCATGAATATTATGACTGTTATTATCACTCGAATCGTGATTAATGAGTCTGACCTGTTGAACTTGCAACAAATGGAGAGAGAGAAAAAGAGAGGGAAGAGAGAAAAAGAGAGAGAGAGAGAGTGCAGAAACTCAACAGGGGTCCCCTGAGTCACTGTTGCTTCTGCAGTCATCCGTTTGCTCTCTCTCTTTTTCCAGCCACGGCAGTCTATGTGCCTTAACCTCCTCCCACTCTTTCCCTCCCTCGCTCCCTCTATCAAGCTCTCTTTCTCCTTATTTCTGCTGCTCATCTGCCATCTCTTTGTGACAAAGTGATTGCCACGTCAAACTGAATGAATGATGGAAAAGAGAGAGAGAGAGAGGTAGAGAGAGAGAGAGAGAGAGAGAGAGACTAGGCATGGTTATTCTCTGTTATTTCCTGGGATTATCCTACAGCTAAATCCTCCAGTCAGCTTCCGTTTGTGGGTAAGGCTATGTCTTACACACCATGTCTGTCCTTGCTCCCTCTCTCTCCCTCTCTTTATCGCTCTCTCTCTCTCTTTCTCTCTCTCAAGAGTTCAATGGGGTTTTATTAGCGTGACTCAGAAAAGTATGTTGCTTATATCTGACATATGACAATACAAACAGACACAATATCTGATTTACAAAAAAAGAATAACAAAAAGAAGGGAAGAAATTAAAACAAATCAAAGAAAGGAAACTTGTGATCATGTCTGATGCTAAGCTAGCTAGCTAGCTGAGAGAAAGGAATCTTATATTTAAGTAATATTAGTAATAATTTTCATACATACAGGTTCAAAAGGAAGCTTAAATGTCTTAAACATGTATATTCTTAAATCTAAATAACTCTCTCTCTCTGTCCCTCCTCACATTGGTTTGTTGCCCAGCTTTGGTGCTCATCTCCCTTTCTACAGACGACCGGCTGTGACATCCTCTAACAAATTATGACCTCATGCTACTGCCACATAATGTGGCTATTGACTTTCACAAACGGTAGTCAGCCCCCATTGCTGACAAAACATTGTAGCTCTGTCCCTTCCTGTTCTGCATTTGGATGAAACAGAAGTGCACTATCTTCAGTATTACCTGAAAGACAAGAACAAAATGTATGCCCAGTATGCTGCCTATATAGATATACCCATCAAAGTGTTTGTAAGGATGACATTGTGTTGGCTTTGAACCTTAATACCAGGACATTTTAATGGTTAATTGAGATCCCAGCTTACTGTAAGAGAGTGCTTTCCTCTTGCTCGTTGATCTACTTAACCTTGCACCAAAGATCTGCCTCTATCCAAGCAATGAGCTTCCATTTTCCTGCAGCAGACTCTGCTTGTTCGCCTGCAGTCAGTGCAATTTGTTTTGTTTTTGATTGTGTCGTTTCGTCTCCGCCTCGCTCTTCCTAGGAACGTGGCACTAGTTGTCCCTGAAGGCGAAAGGTGAGCGAAATCAATCTGTCAGTGAATTAATGCCTGTAGTGGCAGGACCCCAGGGAGGGAGAAGGTCGTTGGATTGGGGATGGGTGAGGCTCAAGGGTGCCCTCATCTTATAGTTCAGTTTAGCTCAAATCAAATCAGTCCGGACTGTCGCTTCAGCATGACTAGGCACAAAAAAGAAAGAACTTACAGGATATCTTTGCCCTCACTTGTTGTTTGATTTATTTATGCGTCTGTGTGTTTCTGTGTAATCCTGACCCCTGTAAGACCCCTGCAGTTCTGTAAATCACTGGTTCTCAAACTGGGATCCGCAGCGCATTAGCGGTCCATGAAAAAGTTTACTACAAAATGACAGAATATAAAATAACACAACAAATGGATAGAAGCCCGTATGGTTACATTTGTGTAAATATATAAATAATATTACATTTATTATATATAATATGTAATATGTAGTATGAGAACCCCCGCTTTAAATTTTAAATTTTTTTTCCTTTTGTCTTTTTCTTTGCCTTTCTATTTTTATCTCCCTCTATTCTCATCTTCCCTTAATGTGTATCTCCACTCCTCCTCTCCTCTGTCTCTCTTCTCATCTCTTTCAGGGACGTGTTTGGTACTGGGTTGTATGATCTACCCAGATGGCTGGGACTCGGATGAGGTGAAGAGGATGTGCGGCGAGCAGACGGGAAAGTACACCATCGGAGCGTGCTCAGTGCGCTGGGCCTACATCCTGGCCATCATGGGGATCATGGACGCCCTCATTCTCTCCTTCCTGGCCTTCGTGCTAGGGAACCGCCAAGACAGTCTCATGGCCGAAGAGCTGCTCGGCGACAGTAAGAATCACTAAATAATATTATTTTAAGCCTCTATCTGTAAACCTCAGGGAATACTTTTGATTTTAAGACATCCTGAACGGAGCTTTACATTTATTTATAACAGTGACCACATGTGGTAGATGATAGATAGGGAACCTGGGCTGAAGCTAGTTGATTTTGCAGAGACAGAATTTCCCTCGCGGGATATAAAGGGTATAGACTTATACTAATAGATACCAATGCTTAATACACTGTTGTTTCTCTACATTCTGTTGCTGTTTCCGGGTCCTTTTTGATGTTTTAACTTGGAAGTAATACACCTAGTTCCTTTAAAACATTTTATGGACACAGAGTAGGCTTACTTGAAAAAAAGACATCCTATTTAAAAAAAGCACCAGATGACAGCGATAATAACTCATTAAGCACTCGCATACATTACACATACATTACAGGGATTACTTCTTGTAAGTTACTCACATGGAGTATTTTTAAAACTGTGTTTGGTGAGTATATTTCATGGTGAGCACTGTTTGTTAAAGTCCATACACTTCTGACAGAAATAGATTCTGTCAGAATCATATTACGCACACGTTCCCTGTTAGCTTGGGTGGGTGCAGAAGTGATTTTTGAGGATAATGGGCCTATTAAACTTCAGCTTCTGGCTATTTGTTAGCAAATACACATATTAGAATTCAACAGACAAGAGCAAAAAGAAATGAGGCAGGAAGAGAAAAAATGGAAATAAGAGAATAATTTCAGATGAGAAGTGAGAAGAGAAGAGGGTGAGAGAGAGAGAGAGAGAAAGAGAGAGAGAGAGATAGAGAGAGAGAGAGTGCTGTAGGCATGGGTTAATTGAAGCCCTGGGCTCCTGGACCAGACCATGAATTTCTAATGGATGTGTACACAGCTTGCTGTCAGCCTGTCTAAATTAATCACAGGCAGAATATCAGCTAGGCCTGCTTGTTAGCGGAGGGTTTGGAGAAGCAGCCGTATTCTCTGTGGAAAAAGGTAGGGAGAGAGAGAGAGAGCGATAAAGTCCATCAGACAGCTGATAAGGGAAAGTATAGGGGCAGAAGACAGATAGGGTCATATGGTTCTTATGGCTCCTGGGAATGTGTTTGGGCCAGCAGACTAACAGCTTTTTGAGAGCCCTGTCAGTGATTAATAAATGTGTACTGATGTGTTTGAGTTTCTCATGCAACTCTCCATCTCTCGTTATTGAAATGTGTTTCCACAGAGTGATGTCCCCTGCTGATATTTTGTGGTATTTCACTACGTGTTATCATTATCTCTTAAATTACTGGGTTGTCTTCTGCACAAGAAGTGCCTTTCACCCAGTCTTGTTTCTGCTCAGCTATAACAGTCTGAATGACTGGCTCTTATTATTCAAACTTATCATGGCTTTTTAAACGAATGTGTTTTTTTCCTGTTCGCAGAGAGCGCTAATGCATAATTGAAGGACCAATTGAAACAGGTGAGCCAGTGAAGACCTGAACTGTTAAAGAAAACTTGACTTGAATGTCTTCATACTGAATTTAGTGTGATGACGCCTGGGCCAAAATCGCTGGTACTATGATGCTCACTGATGCCTCCTTTTGGCCATTGTGCGCAATCGCAATTTGGTTTCTATGGAATGTCCATTTTTCTATGAAAAATTGACTTTTAGTCACATCCATAATGTCAAGAAAATGCCATGGTATTTGTATGGTTTAAGCAATTATGTGAAACCCAATGTTCAAATCTGTGTAATCATTCACATCATACAAATATCATGGCATTTTGGAGGTGACCGAAAAACCCTTTTTCTGTGAAATTGCCCAGGTTATAACAGCATTGCCATGAAACATTTCATTCATTGCTTCATGAAGTCATGTCAGTTTGACTCTGTTGTCTTTTACTTTGTTTCCAGATCCCACTGCCCAGAGAGGGAGCAATGCATATCCAATGTCATGTTTCAGCAATTTACCCATGATCCAAAGGGTGGAAGGGCTGTCTGTGGAGGTTTGAGAGAACAAAGAAATGTCGATGAGAAAGGCAGAAGAACAAAATGGCAACACAGGAGCCTCTCACAGAAAAAAAACAACAACAAAAAAAAAAACTAAACATCGATCCACACAAATAAAAAAGACAACAACTACACTTGAACATTACAGGAAGCGCCCTTGCCCTCGTCATGGTCAATTGTCACACTGAAGGACTTTCAGCCTCCTACTCCCATGCGGTCCAGTTCGTGCCTCTGTCAGAAAGAGTGCAGCAATGAAATACACAGCACGGCACAATCCTTTAACACATTTGCAACTGAATAAACTTGGTACTGTCTGTTTCTGAGTTTGACACATTTGAGAATCCGTCTCTGAGGTGTCTGAACATGACACACCCCAAAACAGTAACATTCTGACCTACAGCACTATTATTGCTGTTACCCAAAATAGTAAATGCATTTAACATTCTGATCTACAACACATTATTAGTGTCATTTTTCACTGCATAATTAATGTCAAAGAAGTATCCCCTACACACACACACACGCACATACTTTGTACCTGATGAAGGAGGCCTTCACTTAAGCAGAGGACGTGTTTGACAGACCGAGGTATCAGTGCCATTGCCCCCATTAGGCCCTCCTAGGCCACCGTACACCATATTGTCACTAGTGCTGCTGTGTCGAGTCAGTCAAGGGTTGAACCATAGAAGAAGAGAGGACTGCATTCATGAGCACAACAAAGAAATTCTTACGTGTTAAGTGTCAACAAAGTGATTATTGCCAATTGTTTAGCAGAGAGTGAAAAAGGCCATTCAGAAAACAGTATTATTATTGAAATAGGAACGTATTTCAGTGTATCGATCATATACTCTGTATACTTGTACATGTTGAGTAATGTTTCTGTAGTTCTGTCTCGACTTTGATATTTGCTAAATGTACCAGAATGACAAAAACTTTGGTGCAGTGTATTCTAATGTGTGCCATAAGGTTACTATGGCTACGTGTAGTAGAGGGTAAACAAGTGTTTATCTCATTGTGATTCCATTTTGAACACTTTTGGACAAACAAATTGTTTCTCCCTACAACTCTTCACACTGAAAACATCTGGTTTGCCGTTAATCCGGACACAATCTGCATATTAATCTCTAAATGTGCTTGTGCTGAAGAAACACTTATTTGTGTTGTGTTAACACACTCTCTCTCTCTCTCTCTCTCTCTTTCTCACTCTCTCTCTCTCTCACACACACACACTCATACACTGCACATGCTGACTTTGGAAACCCTCTCTTTGTAATGTTTTCTCAGTGTGTAACATTGGGGACATCCAGCGAGGATACTGGCTGAGATTAAAGACTGGCTGAGACTTTTTATTCCCCTTTTATTTTTTTTTATGGGAGGGGGGGCATATCTTTACAGTTATTTTCAGATATGCCCACTTCCCTACATTTGTGCATACAACACTGTAAATACTGAGAATCATAACAGATGGTAGCAAAAAGTATAATGCTCTATTAAAAAGATGTCAAAAATAAAATAAAGAATATACCTGTAGTAAATGTGTGGCTCTGTCTGATCCGCCATTTTTCCTTTCTACATGGATTGTAGAGTAGATTTTATCAGCTGTTCTACTTTATAAATTAAGAGTTTCGTTCAAAAACACTGTATTGACCATTTTAGTGAATTTTTAGAAATTATTTGTTTTTTAGTTTGTTTTTTTAGAAATATCAGTGGATCTACATTTGAATTTAATTTTACTTGATTTATTTTTACATAATAAAATCAACATAATAAAGTTTGATCAATAATTACAGAAATGCACAATTGAAAAAAATATGACAGCGTTTTGGATCCAAACTCTTCAGATGTTTTTTTACAAACAGAGTTAAGGATGACCATGGCCTTGTTTCTCCTCTTGATGTTTGCTTGGAAGATTTAGGCTAGGTCACCTAATCTTCATAGGCCTAACTCAAATATTTACAAGTCTCTGCTAAGGATTTAACAGCAATCTGTAATGTGATGGAGTCCAGCACACAGAGTGAGTGAATTCTTTACAAATAAATACAAAAATAACATTAGTTGGCCTATTGGCAATTCAAAAATTGTACTTTTATTGCAGTTTCCCTGACACATAACTGCAATTTTTTCATACATCAAGCATTCTTTGGCCTACTTCAAGCAGCTTCAAGTAAAGTGAGTCACACAAGTCAATTGTCTATTGATTATTATTGTGCTACAGTACAGCCAAAGAGTATATAAGGCTACTGGAACAATTTATCCAACAGTATCCAAGAAATGGGTTATTCTCGGTTTGGCCTATTGCATTCTGTGCAGCAATGCCTGTCCATTCAAGTAGGCCTACTATGTTTCTCGATGGTGCACTGCGCACACTCAGTTGTATACATTTACGTCACTACAATGTCATGTTTACAAAAATATTTCTTTCCTTCAAGCAAACATACTTAGGGAGTCCTAAAACTTCAACCAAACAGAGGAGGCCTTCTTGTGCCTTTGCCGATGGACAAATCAGGCTGTGTGGTAACTTTTCCAGGAAACATGATTCCCGTTGCTAAGAGACGCTAAACAAAATACAACCTAGCTGACAGGGGCAAATTTGTACGAGATGCTATTTTGTTTGACAAGTAATGTTAAATACACTATTAACCATCCAAGAGACAGCAAAATTAATATAAGAGAAGTCCGAGGTTGCTGTTTTTTAACGACTGATCGATTTTGTTTTATTTGGAACCAGCCATTCAGCCTCAATGCCCTCCTCTAAGTAAGTTTTTGCTAAGTAGCCTCAACGTGTCAGGTGTTGAAAATTTAATGTTATGTTCCATAAATCACATCGAGTTTTAAGGGTTAAGAAAGCTTTGTTAACTGGTGATCTTAGTAATGGATGCAATCTGTGTAGTTTGTTATAAACGGTATTAATCTTGCATTGTCTGGTTAAAATTCAAAGCAATTTGCACCATGCACCACGCACCACGGCAACACGAAGTTAACTGCTCTAAACACCTGAAGAACACCTAGCCCTAACACAAATGGAAAGTTTGACTATTTTGAGACTGTGTATTCTCGCCTGAAAGAATCCATTTGAGAGGCCAACACATTTGAGAGAAGGAGTGCAGGAGAGCGCGAGATCATGTCGCTCTCTCAGGGGGCCGCTCCACAACGTCCACTTATTCCAGGCTTAGAGGAAAGTCAGGGTCTGCGGGTGCCTGTTGGCCTTGTGGATGCAGAGCGTTTGAGGGCGAGGCTGATATCAGTTGCACCCAGCCAGGCGCAGCGCGACCCCGATGTCCTCGTGTTCACCCGCAGCACCAAGGCCCTGGAGCGTCGGAAGGCTGCACAGAAACCACAGCAGTTGGAGATACTGGTGGGTGGATGAGTATTTGCTATGTTATTTCTTAATTGTAGTGATGCTAAAGTAGCATCCAGTGGGCAGGCTTTAAGGTTGTAAAGTGTATAATTGCCTGGCAATTTATTCAAGAGTCTGAGACTTAATTAGTGCCTTCAATTTAGTGTAACAATTGTATGTTTGTGTGTGTGCGTGTTTGAAGCCTCTCCTAAAAAGATATCAGGAACGAAAGCAACCTGAGTACATCCACAAGAAGAACTGTGAGAGGCTGCTCAGTGCAGGGTGGAGGCCCACAGCCTCTCCGTCAGTTGGGGCGGACTGCACAAGCACCGCCGTGGAGCGGCAGCCATCTTCCGTGCGCCTTCCAGAGCTGCCTGACCATGTCAAAGAGAAACAGGTTGGTTTGGGAGAGGGAGCAACAGAGAGAGAGACAGAGAGAGTGTGGTGTTGTTAGTGATGAAGTCATTGCTGTGCATTTCTGAGGCATCAAGTAGGAGTGAAAATCAATTGTCATTCTGTGCTGCTGCTGTGGTGGATAGTGGAAGATCTATGGGTAATGACAGTTTTATTGGACCCCAACACTCTCCTCTTTTAGGTACAGCTGGGGCGCCGTACCCCCACTCCTCCCAAAGGACCTCCCTCTGGCAAGGGCAGAGCAGTTTCCATGGTTCCGCCAAGCCCAGTTCCACGTTTGTCCTGTCCGTCGCTGTTCAGTTCCGTCGAGGAGGTGATCCGCGCCAGGCTCCACTCGCCCCCAGAAATAGTCCGCACCATCCAAAATAACCCTCACCTGGGGTTTCTCTACATGATGTCGGCAGTGCCTAAGTCATCTGTCCTCTATGATCCGTACAATCTCAGGTTCCTTTGATGTGTTGATCTATACACAATCTTTCCTCTTTTGCTGCTCTCAATGAGCCCTTTCCTTGGCTGGCAAAACATTTAATGTAAATTTAATGTAATTTAAAGGACAAAATTAGAGAGCATCAGTGTTTGAACCATTTATTTTAGGGCATTTTTTGAAATGCAGAAAATGTTATATACAAAACACACAAACTTTGACATGTAACTGTGTAGCTATTCAAAAGGTGAGTAAGAATTATATGCAAGCTTTGCCAATTTCTCAATAGTGGACTATAACAATTTGCTTTTCCACTGGTCAGGATTGTAACATACGAGAACATCAACAAACACGACTACTACACCATCAGCCAGCACGGAGTGACCTACACCTGCAACGGCGAGGTGGACTTCATGCCTCTGGAGCGCTGGGTGTACGAGTACCGCTGTTACCGCCGCCTCCAGCGCATCCCCACCTTCGTGCTCTTCCGCCGCTGGAGGGCATTCTCAGTGTGGAGGACCAACGTACGCTCCAAGAAGATCAACCTGTGCAAGCAAGCACTGCAAGAGCACCTGTTCATTGTCAATGAGGTACAGCACTTTGGGAAAGTGTTATCACAGTCAAATTTGTTTGTTTTAACTATGTCAAATGAGAACTGCTGAACACATATGGATTTCGCTTATTTTCTGGTTGTGTATTTTAAAAAAGAGGGAGAGAAGTAAATGATAGCAACAGAACAGCAAACCATGTAAGGTGGCCTTAGGTTTCTGTATGGTATGGCAAACAGTGGCACTCTTTGCACAATAATGGCATACAGGTAACTGCTTAACCAAAGATCATATCTGGCCAAGATAAAGCAACATAATATGCTACAATGGGAGCAAACATGAATAGTTTCGGTCTGCATAAGTGGGAGAGTTATATAACAATGTTTCACAATATAAACTTTTCAGTGATCTTCTGTATCAGCGTATGAGAGCTCGACTCTGGACTGCATGAAGGGGGATTTTCCCCCCTCCTGCCTTGCGAAAATAGAACACAAATCTAACAAATATTTGTGCCTCTTACTCCACTTTTACCTTCTCTGGCTTAACTGCTTTTTTTTCTTCTTCTCTCTATTTCTTTTCCTTTTTGTTGTTTCATCCATTCTTTTAATTCCTTTTTAAGTGAAAGCAGTACTGTGTGCTGATATGCTTGTCGCATTACTTTTGCTCTTCCTCAGTCTTTGCGTCCAGCGTTGATTGACATCAGAGAGATGTGCTATCGCATCAGTGACATGGGGCTGTGTCGCATCGAAGCCAACCGCACATACTCCCTCAGAGAGTTCCAGGATGACCAGTTCAGACAGCTAAAGGAGGTGCGTAGCCTCCACCTGTCAGATTGTGTGCAATGATGGCTTTTTGTTGGTGTCTACATACTGTTACTGTTTTCTTCACACATACTACTTGACCTTTGACCCTGACCTTTGACATCTGGAGCAGGTGTCATCTCGTCTTGGGGAGTTCAGGGAGTTGGTGAAGGAGGTGGCCAGGAGTGCGTGTCGTACTGCCATGGTGGAAGCTGGGTACATCCCGGATTATAACAGTGAAGAGCTAGGTAGTGTTTGTCATGTCACCCAGAACACTTGGCTGAATCCCAATGTGCCCTCATAGCCATAAACCCTGAATCCTCAAAAACTGGCATGAATGGACTAAATGATTTGCCGATTTATGCCAAGGTTTGGAGGGACGTTGGGATTCAACCTGTTTATTCACACTCCATATGTAGGTATTTCAAGTAGTTTAAAGGACATGGGATAGATTTAGCCTTACAATTCCTTGTCCACTGTATATTCACACTGACTGACAAATTCCTGTTTTGCTTGGTCTTGCTTTTGGTTTGTGTGTGTGTGTGTGTGCATGCAACTGTTTGTCACTCTCTGCAGGAGAGGAAGCCGAGACAAAGACTCTTCACGAGCTGGAGCTGCTGTATGAGGACATCCCAGACCTGATGAGCTACACGGAACAGGCCAAGAAGAGATACCACTGCAGCCGTCTCACCTGGTGAGTGTACCACATCAAGCCAACCACACACAGCCAGCTTTCAATGGAAACGTTTAGCCCTATGGATTGTCTTACAGGGTGATCTATGGCCTTTGATGAGGTTGGGGGTTTGGGTTAGTAATATGTTCACTTCAAATTTGGTTAGAAGTATGTGTTCAGAAAACATAAACATACACCGTGTGCATAGTATTACTTCTAACACATATACAGTACACTGTTATAAGAACATTCATCATCTATTGGTGCCTTGTTTTTCCATTTGTGATTTAACTGAGCAAAGGGTTGCTATGCTCTGGTAAGTCGTGAATTTGAGAGATTTACATCCTAGCTGTCAGTTTTGTATTCTGTGAGAAAAGGCCATCTCTGAACCTTGAAGTCTTTACTGCTGCAGGCTATGCTGTATCTCCCACAGCTGTTAAGGGCAGCTGCATATTTAACTCCCTTAGAGCGTTTAAGCACCCCCAGGCAATCTTCCCACCGCTGCTGCTATCAGAGGAGGTGCATACTGGTTAGCTTGAGCTAAATGTGCAGGGACAAGGTGTACAACAAATCACAGAATCACATGACCAGAGGCCATGAATCTAGAACCCCAGAGACTCAGCTTTGTTGCTGTGAGTCACACTGTACTGACTCTGCCTAGCTTTGCTCGTGATTGAGCACAGCTTCGAAGATTATGTTTGTAAGGGAGTCAGACAGGTCCAGTGTCCAGTGATTCAAAAGGCCCCTGTGACTAACCCTGGGGCTACACTGGATGCATTACGAAGGTGTTAAGTCGAGCCAGAATATGTCAGAATACAAAATACCAAGATCAAGACCTGGTCTATATTTTTAGAATGTTCATTGCGCTGCTGCGTCTGACGAAGCCAGTGTGTGTGTGCGTGTGAATGTGAAAGAGCCTAACCTTAGGGCTACACCGAATATGTTATGGAAGCGTTATGTCAAGTAGCATCAAAATACAAAATATCCGGTGTAGCCTCGCTGTAAACCTCTCTGTTCTGCCCCCAATCCCCCCCCTCAGCTTCATTAGGCTGGCTGATTACCTGATTGTAAACACGCTGCACATCCTGGTGGTGAATTCGGTTCAGAAGCTTCTGTCCGGCTTGCGGGAGCAGATCCAGCGTACCCCGCCCAATGAGCTCATCCAAAGCTGGGCTAGCATGGAGCCTAGCCCCACAGACCTGGAGAGGAAGGTGGGCTCATGGAGGTCACAAAGAGGTTGACCCATTAATATGGACATTTGTTGGGTCACAGTGGGTTACAATTGTGATTTTTAAATGAATAAATTGATTTGGCTGTGCCGTTTATTGGAGAAATATGTTACACTCAGGTCACTCTTTAATGAAAAATAGAAAAACTGCTGTTTGGAAAAGAAAAAGAGTTAATCAGATACTGGATATATACATGTGATTCCAGGAGATGTTTCACTTTCTATTTCTTTATATTCTGCTGCTTAGTGAAAAGAGCAGCGGTTTGCATTCATGTCGTTTTTAGTTTGGGGGAGCATTTATAGTGTGGTGGAAAGTACACCGATAGCCCATCTGTGTGATGGTGCCTGTGTGCTAACCACAGTCTCTGATGTGTGTGTGCGTGTGTGTGTGTGTGCCTCAGGCCAGTGTGTCTGAGCAAAGTGCGGAGACTCCTCTTCAGCCCATGTTCATCACAGAACTTATGCTGGAAACCGATGCCTTGTGCTATGAACCCTCTGTTGATGATTTTGAGGTAGGTGTGTGTGTGTGTGTGTGTGTGTATGTGTGTGTTGTAACTGTGTGTTTGTATGTGTGTGTGTGTGTGTGTGTGTCATAACTGCAATTAGACTAAGCTGTTAGCATTGAGTGCCATTTTTCCCTCTGGTGATTTTATTTTCCTTTTCCTTTGGACAGGCTTGTGTTGCGGAGATCATCTCCAGTTTTCAAAACACTGTGCTGTCTGTGGATACCCTGGTCCCAGACTCTTATTTTAATGCCTTCACTGAGCCCAAAATAAATAACAAGGTGAAGAGACTGAATTAAAAGAGTTCTTGTAATCTGTATCTATAGATTTATAAATCCTTATATCTCTGTAATTGTTTAAGTCTGTATGAAGACATCATGAAATTAGGTCTTGGGATTTGTGGTGTCATGTCAACGCTTTTCATAATTCCATGATTTTGTCTGATTGATTGCATGCTTTTGTTTCTAGGTTGAAGAGAAAACTTGTGGAGAAGGCCCGAGCCTAGAATGCATCCTGGAATATGACGAAGACTTGC
Organism: Tenualosa ilisha; assembly: GCA_015244755.2. NCBI lineage: Eukaryota > Metazoa > Chordata > Actinopteri > Clupeiformes > Clupeidae > Tenualosa > Tenualosa ilisha. Next base: position 1,163,532 of record PYXC01000409.1, on the reverse strand, counting down.
ACATCATCATTCACAACATCAAGGTGCACCAAAATGCAGAAATAATAACAGTCAGAAATAACAATGACCACTTATTTATCATCATTTGGTGTGTTTGATAATCCTCAAAATATCCTAAAATGTCCTAAAATATCCTGAAAGTGCTGAAATATTTTGTTTCTTTTTTTTGTCCTAAAAGTCCTAAAATATTTCTTTTGTTTCTTTTTTTCTCAACTGTAGCAATCCCTTCAGTTTGCATTCAGTACAGCAAACATCTATGCCCATACCTTTGAGCCATTCCGCTTGTTCTACAAAGACAATGAAAGTCTGGATCTGAAGGCCATATGTCAACAGGACCATGGTAATACCTGAGTGCATCTAAGCCCTGTTAACAGTAAACATAAACATGACAATAGAAAAGGATTACAAATGAAGCAGATGAACAGTTAACACCATCGGACGTTTAGTAATATCCTTGTTTACAAGATGAGTAAAATGACGAACTGTAAGTAACTTTTAAAAAAGAAAAACAAAAAAACAAAGAAAAACTGAATTCTACAGATAGCATTGTGAATGCATGTGTATTTGTGTGATTGTGTGTGTGGTTGTATGTGTGTGTGTGTATGTTAACCTCGTATAGGTGTGGCCTTCTTTGCGGAGAGCCTGAATAAGTATCACAGCGAGCACCACCAGGCCTTGGCCATCCAGCAGAAGAGGCACCTCGGCATGTTGTTGGTGGACACCACCAAGCTTAAAAGCACACTCACCCCCTCGCCGCTACGATGCCTTGAGGTTTGACACAAACCGATAACAAGCATGCCTGCATACAAACTCAAATGCGTGCACACACTCGCATGCATGCATACATACACATATGCACACATATACACATGTACACACACACACTCTCTGTTTCTGTCTCTCTCTCTCACACACACACATACACTGTCACGATACATACATACATGGTCATTAATACTCAAACACACACACACACACACACACACACACATACAAAAGGCCCAGAGGTTAGGTAGCCTGTCTGGGCTTCACATCAGTGATAGAAATAACCATGTCAGTGTTTCATTATGGAGTGTAGACAGAGTCTCAGACTGAAGGTTCTGAAAATAATGTTTCTCCCCAGTCATTTTTGTTCAGCCACACGAAATTGCTAATGAGCAGTTCTTGAACCAGCTCAGAAGAAATGTTGACATCCAGACCCTATTTTCACTGTGTTTATTGTAAGGAAGCAGACTTGTTGGATTGGACAGGAGAAAAAGCTTATTTATTTATTTTGTTAGAATTTGCAGATAAACTGGGGTTAGAATTAGGTTAGGGTGCGTTTCACTTTAAGGTTTCTCTCAAAAGACCCACATACTGTTTGACTCATGTACCAAAGGGATTGTTTGTGTTTGACACATAGGCCATCAATGACATACTGCCCCAGCTTGCCAAGAGGAAGATGGACGCCATCATTGGTGAGGTCCAAGATGCCCAGTTTAAGCTGGAGTCCACCCCCTCGGCCACTTTAGAGTATGTCAACTCCCTGACTTTCCTCGAGGAGATCCAGGAGCGGGTAAGCAGATAAGAGTTTCAGAGTCTGTGCATGGAGGTGGTGTTAGCCTAGGGCTACGCCCGATACATTATTGAAACGTTAAGTCACATTACATCAAAGTACAATAATTAGCTTCCATGATAATGAATGGAACTGGCCCCATCAGACTCGACAGTGCAGTGAACATTCTGAAAAATAGACCCGTCTTCTAGATGTATTTTGACATGATTTGCAGTAATGTGATATTGCTATAACACATTTGGTGTAGCCTTAGGGTTAGATGTTATAAGCAAGGTTAAGGTATTTCAAGACTATTATTTGTATGCAAGATGATTGATTTTTAGATTTCATTTTAATGTATTGTTATGTTTAAAAATTGGCTAAGCAGCCGAGATTTCAAATGATCAATATATGTAAATGGTTTGCAATGACTGAACTAGTGGCTAACATCCTGTTATTACTCCTGACATTGGGTACCCACAACAAATACTGTCTGCCTTTGTGTGTGTGTGTGTGTGTGTGTGTGTGTCTGTGTGTGCGTATATGTGTTTGTTTTTGTGTCAGATCGAGGTCCTTGAGGAACAGGCACAGACAGTGTCTCAGATGTACAAGCTGATCGAGCAGTACTCCGTCCCCACCCCTCCCGAGGACTTTGCCGTCTACGCCACACTGCACTCGTCCATCATGTCCGTGAGAAACTCCATCGATAAGGGCGTGGGCGAAAGGGATGCCAATGTGGAGCGCTTCTGCCAGCACCTGCAGAAAGACATCACCACTCTCAACCAGGAAGTCAAGAGAGTCAACGGCCAGGCACAGGTAGGAAACACTATTGCCCCTCTTCTTTCGTTATATTTATTTATTATAATATTTTATTTATTATTTATTTCGTTTCCTGATAATGATGACTATGAAGTACAAGATGGAAGCAGAGTTAGCAAGTGTGCTGACTTTAATTCATAGATGATACAGCAGACTATGTTTGTCCTCTGAGAGAGAAGCACAGATAATTGACATATAATTGAATACGTGCAGAGAGAAATTTAATTTAAAAACAGAATTCCTGTCACTTTGTTTACCAGAGTTTCTCTGAAATTAAGTCTGTAGTCTTAATTGGTCTACTGACAAAACTAATTAAGCATCTCTCTCCCTCTGTCTCTCTCTCCCCTTCCCTCTCTTTCTGTCTTTGTAGGACAGACAAATTTTGGACATCAACGCAGACAAGGACAAGGTCCGTGCAGTCCTGGGTGACATCCAGATCTCCATAGACGAGCTGCAGGCCCTGTCCTTCCAGTATAAGTCCTACCAGAAGAACTTCAAGGTACTGCAGTTATTCATTCCCTCCACCAGAGAGAGCCGTGCACCCATGTTTGCTCAAAGGTCATCATTAGAGCACTGCCACCTTTGTCATAGTGTCATAGTGTCCATCACATACTGTCCCCTCCGGATGTCGGACTTTCTCTACTCCCTCCATTGCTACTGGAGTGGCCAACAACAAATAATTTGTCTCTTTCCCTAACCCTAATCCTTTTTCCAAGATTTAAGGCTCATCCCATCTCAAATTTCTTCACATAATCTCATTTGACACCAAACAACAACTCTGACCTTGACTGGTATCCTTGAACTCTGACCTTCCTCCTGTAGCTCTAACTCACCTATGACCTTGTGACTAATCTCATAACATCAGAACTCCTCTCACACAGTACATAGGCAAGTCTCGGGTTGAGAGAGGAATGCAGGGGGATTCCATCCTCCCAGAAAATCATTTGTATTATTATTATTTTAGAATCCCACAACACCTTGTAGGTCACACCTTATTATGAGAAGACAAGGTAGATAGACTGTCATTACACCACACACTAGATGTTTTTTTAATGAGTTGACCTGTCAGTGCTTAAGCTACGAGAGGCCGTGGGTAATGCTGGTTGCCGAGTAACGCACAAACGCAGCCACTGCAACTTTTGTATCACGCAGCTGTATGGAATGAAATGCGGTTTCAGCCGTGGTTGGATTTGGAGATTTTACAGTGGTATTAAACGCGATTCAACCAATAATAATCAAACCCTCCGGAACAATCCGTCTTAGAGCGTAATGCAATGTATGTGAGGTGTGAGTAATGTGTGGCTGTCTCCACAGGTGGAGGTGACCAAGTTTGAGGCCCTGGAGGAGCTGAGCGCTGAGGTGAAGCTGAAGCAGCTGCTGTGGGATGCACTGGAGGAGTGGGAGGCCCTGGAGAGTGCTTGGTTGGAGGTGAGAGGAAGGAACACACACACACACACATACAAACACACAAACACACACATACACACATTCACACTGCTCTGCTGTATGCACTATCTGACTGCACACAGACACGTTCAAATGACACATTCAGACTCCTCTAGCACAGGAGGGTGTTTAGGGGAGACATTTTTGCATGTATATGTGCTTACATACAGTCATTCTGACCATAGCCCTGTTGAACAAGCCTGCCAGGTGCTGTCAGTAAGAAGGAGAATGAAAGAATTTGAAGCAACGTAGACCAAATAGCATCTAATGCTAACTGAATGGTAGCGTCATCAGAAATGAAAGTAAGACTATGATGCTATTCAGTTAGCGTAAGATTCGTGTTCGCTATTCAGTCTACGTTGAACAAGATTCTCTCGTTCTCCTTTCTATCTTACAGCACTCAGCAAGCTCGGATAGCAAGGCTATGATTGGAATTACTCCAAACTATATTTTCAATATACACAATGCATTATGTGATAACACCAGCCAAGAACAGAAACTCTTATAGTCGAGCTACAGGATATTTGAAAAGGGTTCTCTACCAACATATGACCTATGTCACATTGTTTATTTCTCAAGAGACACTTGTCTTTCTGTGTTTCAGTGTAAGTTTGACGAGCTCGACCCAGAGGTGCTGAGTGCCCAGGTGGCAAAGTACGGCAAGTATGTGAACCAGCTGGAGAAAGGCCTGCCACCAAACACAGTGGTCCCTCAGCTTAAGCGCCATGTGGAGGACATGAGAGAGAAGGTAGACCAGGGGAGAAACACAAGGGCCAGTTAATCTGACACAAAGCAACTGAAGAAACACATAACATGTTGACGTAATGTCAAAAACGGCTAATCATGGGTTGTCCATATACTAATTTGTAAAGTTAGCAAGTCCATCAACTAGTTTTCTTGTGGTTTTCCTGCAATATCTCATTCTACCATGTGTGGCAGCTGAATGAAATGTTATGCATTTAAATGCAAACGTGCTGAAGGCGTCGCAAAGCAGAAAGCATCCCATGATAACTACACTTAAAACAGTTTTAACTTTATCTTTTAATATCTAGAGACAGTTATGTTATTTATGTATTGCCTGTCGCAGTAAGCTGAGTAATGTAGAGTGACTATATCCATATGCTGAATAATGTACTGTGACTGTGTCCATATGCTCTAGCCTATGTTATAAGACTTTGGTCTTTTGTTCCTCCATCCCATCTTCTCCAGCTCCCCGTGATCACCAATTTGCGTAACCCGTCTCTGAAGACGCGTCACTGGAAGATCCTGGAGGCCATTGTGGGCTCAAGTCTACTGGAGGAGCCCCTTACCCTGACGGCCTTGCAGCAGCTCAACATCTTCAGCTATGATGCGGAGATCCAGGAGGTAGGACCAGTCTGGCAGTTCAGCTCAAAATGACTTGACTTGCATAGTTTATTTCATTAAAAGTTAAAACATGACCTTTATGGCTTTTTACCTCAGAATAAGTTCAGTTCAATTTAAATTCTGGTCATCCAGATTCATTTAAATTCTGGTCTGGCTGAAATTATTTTGACATGAATGAACTTTTGACATTATTTGAATAAGCATTAAAGTTTGATTAGAGACGCTGACGACTGATAGAAAATGTTCCTTCTTTGAGTTTAAGTTTGAGGACAAATGTATCATATCAAATGTAATACTTATTGTGCTGTTATAAAACGGCTTCTCCTTATTTAAATTCAGAGTAGTTGTAAAGCCATGGCTAAATATTGATTTTCAAATGATCCAGTTCATTTGGCCGAATGTATTACTGTATGTGAGAGAAAGTCGGCCCCGGGGGTAATGGTTGACTGAACACTGAAGGGTAATTTTGTTGCCTATTGTCTAGGTGTCAGGGCAAGCCTCAGGAGAAGCTTCTCTCGAATCTCTCCTTAAAAAGGTGAGCACAAAGACATTGTGTGTGTGTGTGTGTGTGTGTGTGTGTGTGTGCGTGGGTAAAATGTCATTATTTGCCATTGTAACTTTTTTTTCTGACTGTGTTAACTCATCTCATTAGGTGGAGGACTCCTGGAAGACCACAGAGTTTGTGGTTCTCTCCCATCGTGACTCAAAAGATGTTTTTATCCTCGGTGGGACAGATGACATTCAGGTAAACCACAAGTATCCAGAGAATATACCTGAATATAACATGAAATCAGATAACTAGTATGTCCTATGTATGATACAATGGTATTTTTTTAAACATATTAAATATAACTTAGATTGTGTGTGTGTGTGTTTGTGTGTTGGTGGTTTTGCGTGCGCTCAGGTGCTCCTGGATGACAGTATTATTAATGTGGCGACTGTGGCCTCTTCTCGCTACGTGGAGCCCATCAAAACCAGAGTGGATGAGTGGCAAAGACAGCTGGCTCTCTTCAACCAGACACTGGTAAAGGAATTCATGCAAGAACTGCACGAACTGAGCCAAATAGTTTAGTGTGTTACACAGATACAAGTTGTTCCGAATAAATCTTCATTACTGAATAAAGTGCAGCAGAATAAATTGGGCTTTACTTATTTCTAGGAACTGGCCTCTGGTATGTTTTAACTGTACATTTAACATAACTTCATGACGTTCTCACTCTTAATCAGTCTTTTAATTTGTTTTTCTCCATCTTATCCAATTATTCCTACACTCCTCTTTTTGCCCTCTCTATCTTTTCTTCCCTCGCTCCATCCTTCTTTTTTGCCTTTGCATCCAGGATGAGTGGCTGACATGCCAGAGGAACTGGCTCTACCTGGAGAGTATTTCAGTGCGCCAGACATCCAGCGGCAGCTGCCAGCCGAGGCCAAGATGTTCCTGCAGGTAGACAAGTCCTGGAAAGAGATCATGAGGAAAGTCAACCGGCTGCCCAATGCACTGCGTGCCGCCACGCAGCCAGGTCTGACACACACACACAAACAGATACACTTGACATGCATACACACTGACACATACACACGCACACATACATACACACACACTATTATACTATACATTGATAAATGACCACACACCCAGAGACACACACACACACACACACACACACACACATGTGCGCAGACAAGGCACAGACATATATGGTACACTCTGTATGCTCCCCCTTGATATGAGCTCTGAATGCCCTCAACATTTTCTGATAGGACATAGAGCTCTAAAAAGATGAAAGATGCCCAAACACTGTAGTACACAGTTCTGCAATCTCATTACTTAGATTTATACTAATGAGAGTGCACAAATAGCTTCACTTTACAACCCTTAGCCACAGTGTTAATGACTTGTTCCCTCCTTCCAACCGTGTGACATGACAAATGGTTTGCCACTCTGCCCAGGCCTGCTGGAGATCTTCCAAAACAATAATGCCCTCCTGGAGCAAATTCAGAAGTGCCTGGAGGCCTACCTTGAGTCCAAGAGAGTCGTTTTCCCCAGGTGGATTCACAAAAAAAAGATTCACATTTCTCTCTCTTTATTCAGCTATTTTCCTATGGGATGTTTTCATAAAGCCTTTTCATTATGCTGAAGGATGTAGTTAGCTGTGTCATTGTGCCTGCCCGAAACAATAAGGAAACAAAGGCTAATGTTTTGATACTGTAATGGATGCTTGTATTGTCTCCTATTCAGTTTTGTGTTGGCTCCTATGGTAATTCTGTCATTGTTAGTGCTTGTCTGCTGAGCCGCCAACAAGCAGAGATTCTTTTGTCCTTGGGTCCTTTGTATTATAACTGTTATAGCCCTGAATGAACAACCAGATTAATTGAAATGCTCAGCCGTCGGCTCTGAGATTTTTAAACCCAAGCTACATTTTCTGTTAACACTTTTGGTCGAAGTCTTGTAACTTGTCTTGTTGTAAGTTTTTGTGACCTCTGAATTGAAGTATTCCCTTAACGTGACTGTCCACGTTCCATCAGATTCTACTTCCTGTCCAATGATGAGCTGCTGGAGATCCTGGCACAGACTCGGAACCCGCAAGCCGTGCAGCCGCACCTCAGGAAATGCTTCGATGCCATTCAGCGGCTGGAGTTCGCCCTACTGCCACCAGGGGGCCCCGCGGCTCTAGAGGGTGAAACAGAGAAGGTCTACAGCAATGACATTCTGGCCATGGTCTCACCTGAGGGAGAGAAGGTGGAGTCTTTTAAAGTGTTTATGTCACTCTAGAGCTCTCAAAACACAGTTGTGTCAGTGTATGTTGTGTGTGTGTGTGTGTGTGTGTGTGTGTGTGTGTGTGTGTGTGTAGCTAAAGCCTTTCATATATTCCCATCCCTCAACTGAAATGATAACATCATTAACTTAATTGGGACTATGGCTGTTTATTGATGGGGCACTCATTAGCCCCACAGTTGGTGGATGTTTTTCTTTTTTAATTGTTCAGTGGGGATTATTTTAGTTGTAAAAAAACAAATGAATTTAGCCAAGCCCAACTGTAGTCATTTTCTCTCTCAATCACGCAGGTCGCTCTTGGCAAAGGTCTGAAGGCTCGTGGGAATGTGGAGGACTGGCTTGGCAAGGTGGAGGAGGCCATGTTCTCCTCTCTGCGTCGCCTCAGTAAGGCGGCCATCGCGGACTACCAGAGCAAACCCCGCGTGGAGTGGGTGGTGGCCGGGCATCCCTCTCAGGTAGGGGAACCTGGGAAGTAGTTGAATATACAGCAGGTGAAAATACCACATCGAGGGCATTCAGCACAAGCTGCCTAACAAGCACCGACAAATGTGTCATGTGTGCAGTGGTATTATGTATGAAGATGATGTTTGCATTGAGTTGAGTTATGTAGGACACATAGGATATACAAGAGATCTATAAGATGTGTGTATAAGATGCCTATAGGATACTTGTGCACTGGTATCATACCATTATATATGCGGATGACATGCATCGTATTTCTATGCATTTCCCACTGACACTGCTCTTCCCCTGGGTGCTCTGCTGTAGGTTGTGTTGACCATCTCTCAGATGATGTGGTGCAGAGATATGGATACCTGCTTAGAGGGAGACCATGATCACTTCCAGGCTTTACAGGAGTTTGAGCAAACAAACTTTGAGGTTGGGTCCCGAGGAATTACATTTTAATGTGGCATAGTTCTATTCCAGTCTTTCTTTTGGCCCTTAGGAATGGATAATATTATATTTGTATATATATATATAGTATTTATATGTTTTTTTGTTTGTTTGTTTGTTTTTGAGTATGTGTGTGTGTGTTAATTTTACTGTATGTGCGCAGCGTCTGAATGCCTTGGCTGCCCTGGTACGTGGCAACCTTCCCAGCCTGCATCGGAACATCATCACAGCTCTGATCACCATAGACGTGCACGCGCGTGACATTGTCACCGACCTGGTCAAGCAAAAGGTAATGATATTCATGGAAAAATAGAGAAGTTTATGCTTCTGATTCACAAATGTAGCATTATTCTGTAAGCAGCTGAATCTCTTATTGCTATGACAAAATAGGGAATAATGAAGTCACCAAGTAATGCATTTCTACACAGTGGAAACTTGCCAATAAATCAAAAAAAACATTTTGGCAATTAACTGTGCTATGAATGGGATCATTTATAGTCCAGCTAGTCCTAGTATATTCTATGTTATGAGTACAGATCATCAGAATCAAATCATGTGTGTCTGTGTGTGTGTGTGTGTGTGTGTGTGTGTGTGTGTGTGTGATGCATGTGTCTCTGAAGGTGGACTCCAGCAGTAACTTTGAGTGGCAGAGGCAGTTGCGCTACTACTGGGATCTGGACCTGGATAACTGTGTAGCCCGGATGGCCTTGTCTCAGTACATCTACGGCTATGAGTACCTGGGAGCCTGCCCTCGACTGGTCATCACTCCCCTCACGGTGACAGGATCTCTCTCTCTCTCTCTCTCTCTCTGTTATTGATCAAAAAAACTAATATTTTACACATTGTGACGTTTTTAGTGTTAGCCTACAATATCATTGACTAGAAATCTGTCTGGTGATTTTGTGGCTGCAGGATCGTTGCTACCTCTGCCTGATGGGGGCGCTGCAACTGGACCTGGGCGGAGCCCCTGCAGGGCCTGCAGGGACAGGGAAGACAGAGACCACCAAAGATCTGGCCAAGGCTCTGGCCATCCAGTGTGTGGTCTTCAACTGCTCCGACGGACTCGACTACAAGGTGACAGAGAGACATATAGAGAACCTGTGAACCTGTGCTTAGTCTATTTTTGTACATGGCAGTTCATTTGTATATATTCCTCTGCACACTTAAATGCAAACAGTACATGCAGTACAAATTACCCATATTTCATCTACATCTGCTTAGCAGTAGGTCGGCTGGGTAGGCTGGTAGATTCAGTATATATACTAAACTAAACAGAGTAAGAGATCATTTATGACAGGGCTGGTTGAGTGGGTAGTGGCACTGTAGGCCCTGTTGACTGTTGTCCCTGCCTCGTGTCCCTGCTCAGATGATGGGCACATTCTTCAGTGGGTTGGCCCAGTCAGGAGCCTGGTGCTGCTTCGACGAGTTCAACCGCATCAACATCGAGGTGCTGTCCGTCATCGCCCAGCAGCTCATCACCATCCGGAACGCCAAAGCAGCCAAGGTAACACACTGTATCCCACTCTGGACACACTCTTTATCAGCAGAGCTCTATCAGTACAGGTGGATTTAAAAAGAAATGATATTATCAACTCCAAAGTAATGAATAAGCTTGCAGATGAATGGCTTCAACAGTGTTTAATTGCAGCTACAATGAATTTAATATTAACACCTCTTTGTGTGTGTGTCTGTTTGTTTGTAAATGTGATTGTGTGTGTGTGTGTGTGTGTGTGTGTGTGTGTGTCCTTCCTGCAGTTGTCTCGCTTTATGTTTGAGGGTCGTGAGATCAAACTAGTGATGACCTGTGCTGCCTTCATCACCATGAACCCTGGCTACGCTGGCCGCACCGAGCTGCCCGACAACCTGAAGGCTCTCTTCAGACCCATTGCCATGATGGTGCCCAACTACGCCCTCATTGCAGAGGTACGAGAGATACTGAGATACAAGCTACAAAGAGTTTTGACCATAACTAGACTACAATATCACAAATCATTCAAATTAAATGTTTCAATCATTACAGTTTTTTTTTTTTTGACAGCGGTGGATGGTATTGGTATTAATTACTCAGTTCTAACTCATATCTGCCAACATCACAATAATTTTCACTTTCCTTTGCCTGAGTTGTTGTGGTTGTTGTTCAGATATTCAGCCAGAATACTGAACAGAGAACAGTCCCTGTGTGCTGCCTGCAGATTTGTAGCTCTGTCCTCTGTTGTGAAGGCAAATGACATTGGGCTGTCAGACTTTGTCCATGTGCATGTCTGCTTGCTTCCACGCCTCCCTTTGATGTGAGTCTGTTCTGCCCAGGTGATCCTGTACTCGGAGGGCTTTGAGTCGAGCAAGACACTGGCAAGGAAGATGACTCAGATGTACAAGCTGTGCAGTGAGCAGCTCTCCCAGCAGGACCACTACGACTTCGGCATGAGGGCCGTCAAATCCGTGCTTGTCATGGCAGGGTAGGGCCTCATGCGTAGACTAGTCTGTGTGTGTGTGTGTGTGTGTGTGTATGTGTTTGTGCACCTGTGTGCATATGTTTATGTCTTTGTGCAGATGTGTGTGTGTGTTTGATGAGATGCAGTGGAAATCTGAGGGGGGTGGGGGGTGGAACTAAATAAATAATGAGAAATAAATAAATAAACAAACAAAACCAAGTTTCCCTGCTCTCCATCTTGATCTTGTAGGGCATCATCAATATTTATATGAAGTGCGTTGTGCTAGGAGATTGGTTCCTTTGTATGTATTTTCTGTGTCTGTTTGTCAGTTTTTATGTATGTTTATTTATTGGTGTTTTGTACATCTGTCACTATTTGTACAGACCGCATTTTGTGTATGTGTATACATAGAGTATGTGTGTGTTTGTGTCAATGTCTGTGCTTGTATATGCAGTGTAGTATGTGTGTGTGTGTGTGTGTGTGTGTGTGTTTACCCATCTCCCTGCTGTTTTCCTCCAGCTCTCTGAAGAGGGCCAACCCCCACCTGAGTGAAGATGTGGTTCTGATCCGCGCCCTTAGGGACTCCAACCTGCCCAAGTTCCTCACAGACGATGCTGAGCTCTTCAGGTACGCCAGAACACAAAAGCAACACTCTCACAGCAGGGTCATTGAAATTCAATGCAACCACTACTGCTACTACTATAACTACTACTCATACGTCAAGGATAGAACAAATACAATACTATTACTTCTTCTGCCACTAATAATAAAACTAATGGACTACATTTATACAGCACTTTGCTATTCTGAATGAGCACTCAGAGCGCCTTACAATGTATGCCTCACATTCCCCCATTCACACACATACATTCACACACCGGTGGCAGAGGCTGCCATGCAAGGTGCCAACCTGCCCCCAGGAGCAATCTGCCACCATATCCATTTCCCATTTAATAATAAAACTAATGCTAGTTCTTCCACTATGTGCCTTCTACTACTGTTGCCACCACAACTGGCACTCCTGATACTGTTTGTATGCTGCTAGGCTGCCACATTAGTTCCCCATTCATACTTGGATGGATGTTATTGAAAATGAAGTAAAATAAATCTGTTTCTATGGATCAATGCTCATAGTCCAAACTGGTGTGTGTGTGATGTGTGATATGACTTCAGGCTCTAGACTAAGAAAAGCAAACAACATTATAATGAAATAAATAAATGAGTTTTCTTTCTTTTTTTCATTGAGTTTTTTTTCCCTTTCGCCTCTGCCATTTTCCTTGTCCTCAGGGCTAATGAACCTATACGGTTGTAAAGGCCCTGGGGTGTTTTGTCAGAAACATTTATGTGTTTATCAACAAATAAACAGCCAAATGCTCATTGTGAATTCTCACTTTGTGCCCTTACATCCCAGGGAAGATATTTCAGTTAATTTATTTTGTGTGCTAGCAGATACATGGAATAGAGGCTTCCTCTGTCAGTGCTTTTGTTTGTGTGTGTTAGGTTGTTTGTGTGCGTAAAGTAACTTCAGTGTGTGTTCACATGTGGAACCCACAATGGGCTAGCTTGTTGTCTTAAATAAGGCCACTACAAAAGTATTTTGACTCATCTTCCAAGAAGTATCTGAATAAAAAGTCGTGATGAGACAAAGCCAAAGCTGCCAGAGACATAATCTGTGATCTGGGCTACATGTCACTTATAGTATGAGAATGAACGTTTGTTATCACTCTGTGTCTGTCTGCCTCCTTGTCTCTTTCTTTTCTTACCTCTTTGCACAGGTGTGGTCTTAATACTAGACTTTGCTTTGTCGTTGAATCACTTAGATGACTGAAATGCCTATGTGTGTGTGTGCTTGTGTTCCATAGCGGAATTCTGTCTGACCTCTTTCCCGGCGTCACCATCCCGGAGCACGATTATGGCGTGCTCAAGTCCACCATCGAGTGGTCGCTGTTCGATCGTTCGCTGCAGCAGGTGCCCGCCATGATCAACAAGGTCATTCAGCTGTATGAGACTATGCTGGTGCGCCACGGCGTCATGTTGGTGGGTCCCACGGGCGGGGGCAAGACCACCGTCTACACCACGCTCGCCCACGCCCTGGAGAAGCTGCATGCCGACGGCCACCAGGACCCCTTCTACATGCCTGTCAAGACATACGTGCTCAACCCCAAGTCCGTCACCATGGGTGAGCTGTATGGCGAGGTGAACCCGTTGACCCTGGAGTGGAAGGATGGCCTGATGGCACTGAGCGTGCGAGCAGGGGTTAACGACCCTAGCGACGACCACAAGTGGGTGATCAGCGACGGGCCGGTGGACGCGCTGTGGATCGAGAACATGAACACGGTGCTGGACGACAACAAGATGCTGTGTCTGGCCAACAGCGAGAGGATCAAGCTCACGCCCTCCATACACATGGTGTTTGAGGTAAGAGGGAGAGAGATAGACAGACATGTCACAATCTCGTTATTTAGTGTTAAATTGAGATTGGTTGAAATGTTTTTGTTTGTTTAAAGATGTTTGATATAAGCATTTACTGTAGCTCTAGTCACGCCCCTTATCCTAGGATTGGGTGGCATATCATGTAACACATCAATCTTTTCCTAATCTGTGTTGCCAGATTGTTGCTATTATTGCCAGGCTTTATGTTGCCAGATTGTTGCCAGGTTTTCTTTCTCCTTTTCGCTTTGACCTTTCTTGAGGTTAAAGTTCCCAAGCCTGATTCCCATACATGTATTAAGACTAGTCCAAAAACAACCGTGATTTTTGGAGCTCTTTTTAATCCAGGGCTAGGACTTAATCCATGTAAGGCAACCAGTCCCAATATGAGTCAGTTATGAATAAACCAGATTGTCATTCTCTGTGTTGTTGAAGCGTCTCATGTGTATGTGTATGTGTGTGTGTGTGTGTGTGTGTGTGTGTGTGTGTGTGTGTGTGTTTTACTGGGGGAGTAGGTGCAGGATTTGGCTGTGGCCTCCCCTGCCACAGTGAGTCGCTGTGGAATGGTGTACATTGACTCTGATGAACTCAAGTGGATGCCCTACGTCAAGACCTGGATGGCAGGGCTCTCTCTGAAAGTACACCAATTTGATTTCCCTTACAGACACACTCTGCATGTTTGTGATAATGATGAGTGCATGGAAATGTAGTGTAATGATACCCCTCATGTTTTCAAATGAAATGGTTAGTGTGAACACTTGTTTGATCAGTCATGATATTCTGTATACTGAAGGTAATGGTATTCAGGTACTGTATTGTTGGCTGAAAATTGTTGTTTACATTTTTGTTACACACAAAAAATGATCCTATAGGCTTTGTGTTTTCCTGCAGACACAATAGTTGAATAGCTACTCAAATATTATGATCTTGTCTTCCACTTGCGGTGTGTGTGTGTGTGTGTGCGTGTGTGTGTGTGTGTAGCTGAGTAACGACATCCGTTCGTACTTGCTGGACATGTTTGAACTGCATGTGGAGAAGGGCCTGCAGTTTGTCAGTAAGCGGTGTGTGCAGGCAATGGCCCAGGTGGACATCAGCAAGGTCACTACCCTCTGCTGCCTGCTGGAGGCGCTGCTGCTCGGACCTAAAGCACAAAACCTTAAATCGGTACACACCAACACTGCTTCCATTGTGCCCACTCTGCATACAAATGTTCCAATCCAATCTGACATCTTATCAGATTAAACAGAATGATTGACAGGGACTCACAAGATTACCGAATGGTGCATATATTTAACGTGCTTACCCGTTCTAGCTTAATTATCAAAATGTGTAAAGCATATTTTTCAGATTTAATGCCTGAACAATTATCTGTAATTATCTAGATGGGATAATGTGTGTGTGTGTGTGTGTGTGTGTGTGTGTGTTGTAGGACCCTAAGAAGCTGAATGGCATGCTGTGCCAGACGTTTGTGTTCTGCTACCTGTGGGCCGTGGGGGGGAATTTGACTGACAGCCACTGGGACGCCTTTGACAGCTTTGTCAGGCAGCAGTTTGAGGATAACAACGATGCCAGGGTAAACCACAGACACACACACACACACACAAATACACACACACACTGCTGTTATTCATTCAAAAGTAACAGCAATTACCGTAATAATTCAAACTTAAAAACTATTCTGTGAGGTTTATGACAATGTCGTAAACGCCCTCCAATATGAAATTTTCTTCTTCTCCTCTCCTTCTCTCTCTCTCTCTCTCTTTCTTTTTCTCTCTCCCTCTCTCTTTCAGCTGCCCAGCTCTGGTGATCTGTGGAGTGTATACATGGACTTTGACAACAAGCGTCTGGAGCCTTGGGAGCGTATCATCCCGAGCTTCAAGTACAACAGTGAGACGCCCTTCTTTGAGATGCTGGTGCCCACCACAGACACAGTGCGCTACGGTTACCTGATGGAGAAGCTGCTGGCTGTCAACCACTCCGTCCTCTTCACCGGCATCACGGGAGTCGGGAAGGTGTGTGTGTCTGTGTGAGTGTTTATGTGTAAATACTGAGTTATCTGAAAAGACTGTAGCTTGGGCATGACTTTGTGACTTGTGACAAGTTATCATCAGACCTATCCACGGACTGCCTGTCTTATATCAAGACCTAAGTTCAAGATTGAAGTGGCTTTGAATCTGTTAATCCTCTGTCTGTGCGTCTATCTGTCCATCTTTCTGTCTGTTTGTTTGTCTCTCTCTCTCTTTGTCTGTCTGTCTCTCTCTTTGTCTCTCTGTCTCTCAATATCACTCTCTGTCTCTGTCCTGTGCAGTCTGTGGTGGCTCGTGGGCTTCTAAACCGCGTCCAGGATGAGGCTGGTTACATCCCTGTCTACATTAACTTCTCAGCCCAGACCTCCTCAGCCCGCACCCAGGAGATCATCGAGTCTAAGCTAGAGAAGAAAAGAAAGAACATTCTTGGTGGGCACAATGAAAAGATGTAAAACATTTAAACTGGCATTTAGTAGTAATATAGACGAGTAGTAACTGGTATTTAGCAGACACTTTGCACACACTTCTGGGTTGTCAGACAGCAATGCACTTACCTGATACAAATCTGCTAAGGAATTAGTCATTATCTTTGAAAGAAGTGTGTCAGAACCTTATTAAAGTCAATTGCTAAGGTTCTTCTCTTATCTCTCTGATATTGTCCCTGTGGTAATCAGGTGCTCCGATCAATAAGAAGATAGTGATTTTTGTGGATGACCTAAACATGCCCAAACTAGACAGCTATGGCTCCCAGCCGCCCATTGAGCTTCTGCGCCAGTTCCAGGACTTCAGGGGCTTCTACGACCGAGAGAAGTTCTTCTGGAAAGAAATCCAGGTATGGATTTGGCCTGGCAAAACTCAACAGCAAAACAGTCTGTAGAAGTCTAATGGTTGTAAAATTGTCTTTTATCAGACAGACCTGTTACTGGTTTGTCTACTAATGCGACAGTCAAACAACTTGGATGTCAGACTTCAGACTTTCCAACTTGAAAGTAGAAGTAGATAGTCGTAGCCCTATTTGTTCCCTTGAGATTAAAAGTAGGAAATCTGGACTTCCAAGTTTGTGTGGAAATTTCAAGTTAGAGTTGTCTGGAACACAGTAGCACGCAGCATTATGGATGTTTCTATACCTCATTCAGTAATTACGTCTATGTTTTGTGGAGTGTGATGAGTTCTCACAGCTGTCTTTGTGCAGTGTTTGTTGAGCAGATTGAGTGTGATGTCATGGTGCTGTGTGCCTGTAGGACATGACCATTGCTGCAGCTTGTGCGCCCCCTGGTGGGGGCCGCAACCCCGTTACCCCACGCTTCATCCGCCACTTCAGCATGTTGTGCCTGCCCACTCCATCAGAGCACAGCCTCAAGCAGATCTTCAAGGTCAGACACACACACACACACACACACACACACACACACACACACACTCGCACACATACACACACACTCACACACGTAAAGGTCAGACACACACCCATCAACACCAAATGTTCCAAGTCGCACATGACAATAATCCACCCCTAAGTGATTATGCTGTTATCTTCCCTCATTGTTATTCAGTACAGTTAAACAGCTGCATGCCACATTACCATTACAACTCATAAAAGTGATGAACTGAGAGGTCCTGTAGATGAACTGAATCCCAGTGAGTCCAAGAGTCATGTGTTTGATTCCTAGTGCCCCTGCACACTCATAAAAGCACTTTAACTGCAGTTCATTTTGAACGGATGCCCTTTAATTTAATACAAGTAAAAGGTCATTCATGGCCACTGGCTACCGTTGCCTTCTGTGGGCATGTTACAGATTTGATACTGCTTTAGAAATACAGGCTGTGTGATCTAATGCCTATTCTGAGCCCTGTGTGTGTCTCTCTTAGGCCATCTTGGGTGGTTTCTTGAGTGACTTCACTGTAGCGGTGAAGCAGTGCGCTGGCAACATCGTGGAGGCGGCCGTGGAGATCTACCACCGCATGAGCGTGGACCTGCTGCCCACGCCAGCCAAGTCACACTATGTATTTAACCTCAGGGACCTGTCTAAGTGCGTGCAGGGTAAGAGACGACAGGTCACACATGACATGTGCTTCATTTCATTTCAGAGAAATCTCTGTGATATTGTAGAGCCCGGCAGCGTCATAAAACAGTATCTGTCTGGCAAAAGATATGTCAGTGTCCTCAGCCTTGTCACTTGTGTTTGCTTGGATAGACTTTGTCACGATACATACATACATGTTCATTGATACTCAAACACACACACACACACACACACACACATCGTTGCTGGTTATGGTTCTGTTCAGGGATGCTGCAGTGTGAACCCGGATCAGTGCGGGACCAGACCCAGGTCTTCCGGCTGTTCTGTCATGAGTGTCAGAGGGTGTTCCATGATCGCCTCATCAACAATGAAGACAAGACATACTTCAACACCATGGTCTCCGAGATGGCTAGTAAGATACAACCCCACCCAACCCCCAACCACTGTACCCCCAGCTCAGGGTGAACTCGGATGAAATATAATAATTTAGATATTACCAGTATTAAGCGCTTGGGGCACCTAGACAAATGAACATTCTAACATTCTAACATTCTACAAATGAAATGTTTTGTTGTTGTTATTGACTCTCTTTTTTACTGTCTAAAACTCAATTTATAATCCTTCACAGTTGAGCACAAAGTGAATAGTTTTTCTCAACCATCAATTTTTCATTTTTTTGGGGTTCATTGTTGATCCCAGTGAGAAGGAACAAGTAATCAAAATAGTTCAATAGTTCAGATTAATCTCTCCATTTTCTCGGCAGGTAAATATTTTGGACTTCACCTTGAGCCTGATTACTTTGTCACAAAGCCCATCATCTTTGGAGATTTCATCAAGGTACTTCGCCCCTACACCTCACGGCAAAGCATATACTAACATTTTCTCTTGGCCGTGTTATCTAATTGAATCGTCCGCAGAGACAGCAGCAGATAACCTTGTTGTTTTGACTTTGTCTAGGCCAGTCTGGAGAGCCGAGAGAGAAAGATGGATTGATCCTGGTGTTTATTTGGCTCTGTTGAGCTCTGGTTGTCTGATGTTGTTCAAATGTGCTTGACAGGTGGGGGCAGAGAAGGCTGATCGGCTGTATGAGGACCTGACAGACATGGAGAAGATCCGGAACGTTCTGCAAGACTACCTGGATGATTACAACATGACCTTCTCCAAGGAGACCAAGCTTGTCTTCTTTCAGGATGCTGTAGAGCATGTGTCTAGGTAAATCCCTACAGCTGTTTGCTTATAGAGACATCATACAAATGTACTGGGATATATACACATATTGGGATGAATAAAATATCGATCTATCTATCTATCTATCTATCTAACTATCTATGTATCTAATGTCTATCCATTAATCTCTGCTTCTTATCAGGGCCCTGTCTGCCCTGTCAGGACTTATTTTCCCATATTGACAGGCAGACAACACATTATCCCTTACATATTTGTCTGTGCCAATAGGATTGCTCGCATGATTCGCCAGGAGCGAGGCAATGCCCTGTTGGTTGGCGTGGGCGGCACGGGCAAGCAGTCTCTCACCCGACTGGCTGCCCACATGTGTGGCTACCGCTGCTTCCAGATTGAACTCAGCCGTGGCTACAACTATGACAGCTTCCACGAGGACCTGCGCAAACTCTACAAGATGGCCGGCGTGGAGGGACAGAACATGGTCTTCCTCTTCACTGACACACAGGTGGAGATCGCATCAGATCTGGCAACAAAGTTAACAGTCATATCATCCCAAATTACTTACTTAGTTTGAAACTAATTTGCAATGTGTCAGTAACTGTAATTATGATGAGTTGGTAATAAAGTACTGCATGTACTTTGCTTTCTTTTCAGTTAGGCAAAACTGCATTCACATCAACTCAGAATATTTAATTAGTTGGAGTCATTAGACTCTGTTTCTATTGTGTGCATGTTGTATGAAATACATGTATGGTAATTTGCCATTTTTGCTGACTAATTGTGTGAAATGTATGGTTTATAAAGTAAATTAGCCTTCAAGAGATTACTGTATTGGCCCGAATATAAGTATATAAGTAAGAAAATAAGACGACCCCCCCTTTTCCAGACTAATTTTTGGGGAAAAAAAATGTTGTTGATCAAATTTTGCCTTATATAGTAAATGATTTTATTCCAGAATGCTGGTGAAAACTCATTGGAATATATTTTAAAAGTTAGCAAACTGTTTGAACATCATTACCATAAATTAAAGCATGAGATCAAATTAATTAATGTGGATGAATTTGTCACATTTAAGTTGAATTAATAGTAGGCTACTATATGAATGATAATTTTCCATGAAAGTGCAAACAATACACTGTACAATACACTGGCTATCTACCAGTCAGAAAACGATGTGCATTACTCATAGAGATCTACAAAGAGGCTACAGCCTTGCGTGTCAAAGGGGAAAGTTGGCCCCGACTGCAAGATAGTCTAACATAATGGGGATTCGCTTCTCTCATTTCCACCGCATAGTAACTGATTTTCAGCCTTTCTTTGCAACAGTAACAGGTGTTGGCATGTCAAGAAATACTGACTTTTGATTAGCATTTCCTATCTGTATGAGTGAGTTAATTATCTGTAAGATTACCTACCAAAAAGTGTTGTGTCTACACAGTTGTATTAAAATCTGAGATTGAGGCAAATTTTTGACAAGGCCTGTCTTGTGTTTGACTGGCGCTGGTGTAGATTGTGGTGGAAGAGTTCCTTGAGGACATCAACAACATGCTGAACTCTGGCGAGGTGCCCAACCTGTTTGAGAAGGACGAGCTGGAACAGGTTCTGGCAGCCACACGGCCCAAGGCCAAGGAAGCGGGTATCCCAGAGGGCAACAGGGATGAGGTGGGCACCACATATGGCAACACTTATCAATCATATTACTAGGTTGGGGCACCTTTCAGTTTCACTTTGTCAGTTTGGGAAGAAAGTTTTACATTCAGATGTATCTGTGTGTGTGGGGGGGTGTGTGTGCAGGTGTTCCAGTACTTTATCCAGCGGGTGCGTGAGAAGCTGCACATCGTGCTGTGCATGAGCCCCGTGGGCGATGCCTTCCGGTCACGCTGTCGCATGTTCCCCTCGCTGGTCAACTGCTGCACCATCGACTGGTTTGTGCAGGTCCGTCTGGCGTCTACCAAAACACAGACATCCGTCTCTCTAATCTCTCATTTCCACCCTGGTTTTCCCATCAGGCTTCCCTCCACCTCATGAGGATATTCTCACTCTTACATAATTTTCTCATTGTCTTGCTACTGTGTTTGACCCTTAACAAATGCGAGTCCTTAGGGAGTCTGTTCTGCAGTATCAGCTGTTCTTTCACGATAGAAAAGTCCTTGTTTTTTATTGTATTGTCAGCGAGGGGCTCCCTAGAGATATCCTTTGAGTTATTTACGGTCTTGTTAACAGGATTCTGTTCCTTTTCTCTTTTCATAGACTGTGTCTGCCACTCCCCCACTCCTCCACTGCTCCTTCTCTCTCCCTTTGTCTATCTCTCTCCTTCTCTGTTTCTCTATCCCTTTGTTTTTCTTCTTCTATTTCTGTCTGTTTCCTCTGTTTCTCTCATTTCAAATGAATTCAATTCAATCCACATAAGGCCAGTATAATTACCACCATAATGCAAATCATTCCTGTAGGTGTATTATATAATTCCCCAAACTCACAGGAAACGTAACTGGAGTGAAATCATACAATACAGTGGTAAAGTTGTATAGAACAAAACATCTTACCTTCATTCTCTCTCTCTCTCTGTTTCACTCTCACTCCCTCTATCCCTTCTCCCTCTTTCTCTCCCAATCTCTGTCTCTCTTTCTCCCGCTGTCCATCCCCAGTGGCCACGAGAGGCCCTGTTGTCGGTGTCCCAGACCTTCTTCCAGAACGTGGAGCTGGGCAGCGAGGAGATGAAGCAGAGTCTGACGGAGATGTGCGTGGAGATCCACGTGAGCGTGACGGAGATGGCCGAGCGCTTCTACTCGGAGCTGCGCCGACGCTACTACACCACGCCCACCTCCTACCTGGAGCTCATCAACCTCTACCTGACCATGCTGGGCAAGAAGAAACGGGAGCTCATTAATGTAAGAAAACACACACACACACTCACGTACACAGACACACACACACACACACACATATATATAAACACACACACACACACACACACACAGATACACAGACAGCAGCTGCATTGTTACCTAGCTGCTGTGAGAGGTCTGAGAGATCTGATTGAAGGCATCTTTTTAGACAGCATCAGTACCAACAGTTGTTCATCTGCTTTTATTAATTTAGTAATCACTTTGTTGGCACTTTAAACTCCATGTTGAGTCACAGAACAAGAATCTTGCTTTTGGGCTTTAACAATATATTTAGGTCATATAAATATTACTTAATCAACAATCATCATCATGTTTTGGCCAGAAGTAACTTACTTAGTCTGAGGAAATTAAAAAAAAAAAGGATTTTAGAGTTGTGTAATTGCAGCTGATTCTAAAAAAGTTTGTGCCCCATCACTAATGGAGAACTGTTTAATGGTTGAGCGCAGGCCCGTGATCGTGTGAAGAATGGTCTGTCCAAGCTGTTGGAGACAAATGTGCTGGTGGACAAGATGAAGATTGACCTGTCCGCCCTGGAGCCGGTGCTCAAACAGAAGTCCATCGATGTCAACGCCCTCATGGAGAAGCTGGCTGTGGACCAGGAGAAAGCAGACCAGGTCAGTGTTATGTGGCTCAGACACACTGACATAATGTGAACATTTTTACTGAGAAATTCCAAATCCCTGGTGGCATATTCACAAATACAAGTGCAAAAGACACAGATGATAATAATCACAGGCAACACAAACATTGCCGACTGTACCATAAAGTAGGCTTTAGGTAAGGGATAATGGCCACCGAGGGGTGCTGTTAGATGGAATTAATGAAGGAGAGGGAAGCAAAAACAACCATGACGTGACTGCTGAGTGGAGTTGCTAAGTGGACCTGCGGCTCAGTTTTAAAGAAACCTGTTCAGCTGTTGGACTACTTTCTTTTCTTACTAATAAGAAAAGGTAATTGCACAGCTGATTCCATTGTTGCTCACAAGCTCCTTTGCTGTTTACTATGGTTGTCAGTTACGGTTACCTTCATAAGTGTGTTGTTATAGGGAACACACACCCTGTAGGCCAGTCAGAAGACAGTATTTGATTTCTCCGGGTGTTACAACCTTTCCTCACTCGAAAGGAAAATATTATGTTCTATGTCTTCATTTACATACCAATATACTGTACGTAACTGTTCTCACAAATGTCAGTCTCTGTCTGTGTTCCCATCCTAACTCAGGTACGGAGTGTGGTGAAAGAGGATGAAGCCCTGGCCAAGGTGAAAGCGGAGGACACCCAGGCCATCGCCAACGACGCCCAGCGGGACCTGGACGAGGCTCTGCCCGCTCTAGAGAGTGCCAACAAGGCCTTGGACGCGCTGGATAAAGCAGACATCTCTGAGATCCGTGTGTTCACCAAACCCCCAGACATGGTCATGACTGTGATGGAGGCAGTGTGCATACTGCTTAACTCCAAGTTAGTCACCACTGCATGTGTGAATGCAGCTTTTTCCCTCATTAAGTTTGAAGATATTCTCTGTTTTTCTGATTCCACTATATGGCTTCATTCTGGATAATGCCTTTAACTGACATGAATCGACTTCATATTTGACTATTACATGCCAGTTAAGTCTGAGGGTGTAGAGCATAGAGTTATGGAGGACATTGCGACCCAGTCTTACTGTGTGTTTGTCTGCCTCTCTCACACTCTCTCTCTCTTGCTCTCTCTCTCTGTCTCTCTATCTCAGGACAGACTGGGCCAGTGCAAAGCAAGTGCTGGGCGACTCCAACTTCCTGCGCAAGCTGATGGAGTACGACAAGGACAACATCAAGCCGCAGATCCTGCAGAAGCTGCACAAATACATCAACAACCCAGACTTTGTGCCGGAGAAGGTGGAGAAAGTATCTAAGGCCTGCCGCTCTATGTGCATGTGGGTCAGGGCCATGGACCTCTACTCCAGGGTCCTCAGGGAGGTCGAGCCCAAGAGGAAGAAACTAGCCGCTGCACAGGTACCAGAGAGCTATGCTGTGCCACACAGATACCAGAGAGCTATGCTGTGCCACACAGATACCAGAGAGCTATGCTGTGCCACACAGATACCAGAGAGCTATGCTGTGCCACACAGATACCAGAGAGCTATGCTGTGCCACACAGATACCAGAGAGCTATGCTGTGCCACACAGATACCAGAGAGCTGTGCTGTGCCACACAGATACCAGAGAGCTATGCTGTGCCACACAGATACCAGAGAGCTATGCTGTGCCACACAGATACCGGAGAGCTATGCTGTGCCACACAGATACCGGAGAGCTATGCTGTGCCACACAGATACCAGAGAGCTATGCTGTGCTACACTTTAACTTAGCAAGGCTAATGCCGCTGAGTCTTCACTACATGCATGTGTCAGCATAGCAGTAACATCACCAGCTAATAGTTGGGTGACCCAGATTCAGCTCACAAATCCACTGTTGTGTGACAACATACAACACTTTGGATGGAGGCATCTACTAAATATCAGTTATTGTAACATAATGCCATGCTGCAGTGCTGTACTGTATCATGCTATAATGCGCTATACTTCAGTGCTGTAGTGTATGTGTATGTGGAAGATCACCTTGTTGAGATGTTTGTACGTTGATATGAAGACACTGCAGTGGGGAGGCTGACGTGGGGTTTTTGGTTGTGTTGTGCAGGAAGAGCTGGATGCAACGATGGCCACCCTGAAAGAGAAACAGATGAAGCTGCAGGAGGTGGAGGACCAAATCAAAATCCTGCAGGACCAGTTTGACAGCAGTGTGGCCGAGAAAGAGGGACTGGGTGAGAGAGAGAACAGAGTTTGTGCTTCACATGTATTGTTTTTTTTTTTTCAATTTTTAAATAATTGAAATGACCCCATGACGGGATTGTGATTGTGTTTGTGTGTTGCCTGTGTGTGTGTCTGGCTGTGTGTGTGTGTGTTTTTGTGTGTGTGTAGCGAAAACCATGGCTTTGACGGAGGCTCGTCTGGGCCGATCTGGGAAGCTGACTGCAGCTCTGGGTGATGAACAGGTGCGATGGGAGGAGAGCATCACCTACTTTGAGCAGGAGATCAACAATGTCACTGGCAATGTCTTCATTGCCGCGGCCTGTGTGGCTTACTACGGCGCGTTCACCTCCCACTACAGACAGCTCGTGAGTCCTCAGAGTTACACTTGGAAGAGGGTTGCAGATTTTCTGATTACTATATAGCCAGTTCCAACTTTTTTGACTTTTTGAAATGTTTTTGTATTTTATTGAAATAATTTAATTACTTTTAATTGCAAAAACAATTTAGAGTTTGGAGATTTCAAATGATACTGAATTGATAAAAAAATGCAAAATTATATACAGGACAAGAAGACAATTAGATATTCTAGTTAAGGACTATTCACCTTTACCTTACAGTTTCTGACTGTGTCTCTCCCCCTGTGTAGCTGATAGACCAGTGGATAGGACGCTGTCAAGAGCTGGACATCCCCATCAGTGGTAACTTCAGTCTGATCAACATCCTGGGGGACCCGTACGAGATCCGCCAGTGGAACACTGAGGGGTTGCCTAGGGACACCGTCTCCACTGAGAATGGTATCCTGGTGACCCGTGGCCGTCGCTGGCCACTAATGATTGACCCTCAGGACCAGGTATCTCCATAGCAACTCAAACAAAAATAATGTGTTGTGTCGTGGTCGGTATCAAAGGGTTTACTGTTCTTTACATTTTCTTTTTTTTGTTTGTTATTTTTATAAGCATTGACTCAGTGTTGGTTTGCACATCTGAAGAATATTGAATCAGTAGTCTTTAATGGACATTGGTTATGATTAGACGTAGTTTATTTAAATGGAATATGCTACATAAACCAGTACTGTAACATTACACTCTAACAGTATACACTTTCTCTTAATGTTAGTTCTGATAGTGTTGAGGCCAGTGTTGGTGTTTAGTGTGAAGGCTAACTCTTGTGTTACCGTTAGGCTAACCGCTGGATCAGGTCAAAGGAGACTGTGAACGGCCTGAAGGTGATCAAGCTGACAGACTCAGGCTTTCTCAGGACGTTGGAGAACGCCATCCGCATGGGCATGCCCGTCCTGCTGGAAGAGGTCAGCTGTAACCTTTGACCTCCATATAAATGCTGATTCCTAGTCTGGAAAGTCTATGGGTCATTCTTGTTCATTTTCCATTAGACTTTGAAGGGTTTAACATATGGCATGGTAAAGACATGTTAAAAACACTATTTGAAGGTGTCTGCATAAGAGCCTGTCATAAACATGACATGACATATATCATGAACGGCTGTTATTAAGTGTCATTTTTTTTTGTAATATTTGCCTCCCAAATAGTGTCAGCCTTTACATTACAAAAATGTTACACTTAATCATGAACATTAATGAAGTGTCATCAGTGTTCATGATATGTCATGTCATGTTTATGACATGAAACTCATGTCTTATGTAGACACCTTCAAATAAAGTGTTACGAAAGATAATAACTGATACTAATTCATAGCTACAAAGTTGTAATGTGTTTGTGTGTGTGTGTGTGTGTGTGTGTAGGTGAAGGAAACTCTTGACCCAGCTCTGGAACCCATCCTCCTGAAGCAGACGTTTGTGATTGGAGGCAGAACTCTCATCCGTCTCGGAGACTCTGATATTGACTATGACAAAAACTTTCGTTTCTACATGACCACCAAGATGGCCAATCCTCACTACCTTCCAGAGGTGAGTGTCTGTGTGTGAGAGTGTGTAGTGTGTGTGCGTGCGTGTGTGTGTGTGTGTGTGTATATAAAGGTGGCAGTGAAAAAAAAGGTTTAGATGCTACTGTTTGATTTGGTGATCTTGTCCCTCAGGTCTGCATCAAAGTGACCATCATCAACTTCACTGTGACCAAGTCAGGCTTGGAGGACCAACTTCTGAGGTTAGTTGTTCAGACTTTTATATGCTTGTGGACTGCAAAGAAAGAATGGATTTTCATTACTTTTTTACAGAGTTAAAGTACACAGAGCCCTCAAACAGTATAACTCTGGGCTGAAACATGCTGAAGTCCTCCTTTAAAGTTAATAACCAGTCTCTGGTCACAGGTCTTTTTTGTAAAAGACAGCAGACAAAAGCCACCTGAGAAAACACCATGTTCATACCTGTGCATGTACCATCCTCCGCCTGTTGCTTATGATGTAATGGAAGCATGATGATATAATTGGTCCGTTGGTACCGGTTCCCATCAGTGATGTGGTCCGACTGGAGCGGCCCGACCTGGAGGAGCAGCGGAGCCAGCTCATCGTGCGCATCAACGCCGACCGCAACCAGCTGAAGGCCATCGAGGACCGCATCCTCAAGCTGCTCTTCAACTCCAAGGGCAACATCCTGGACAACGAGGAGCTTGTGCAGACCCTACAGGAATCAAAGGTCAGAGGTGACGGTAGTGGAGGGAGTCCATGATATGAAGTGAGCCCATATAGAAGTAATGAGTATATACTTAAGTATAAGTGTAAGTAAAGAGTATATACTTAAGTATGGGGAAAGGGAAGTGTGATCTCCACATTTAATCCATCCATGAATTAGTATCACACACAGCACCCAGTAAACACACAGTGAGGTGAAGCACACACTATCACAGAGTAGTGGGCAGCCAGCTGGATATAGGAGAGTGTTGTTAATGATCACTTTTCCCTGCCCACATTCTTCCTATTGGTTGGGGATCGAGCCAGTCACTCTTCGGATACAAGTCTGAGGCCTATAGCTGCCACCCTAAAAACAGAAAAAGCATATTATATGAAGAGTTCACAAAAGCATATCTCAATTTTTACATATTCAGAAATGACACTTTGAGCATTAATTCCAGATCATGGCAATGAAACTGTAACTGTATTGTTTTGATCTTAAAATAAATCTAATCAATCCACTGAACAATCTATATTCAATTGAAATGTGATGTAAATCTGATCCCATATAATATGCAGTTTTTAAACTTAAACATTTTACTAACATAATCTAAAAGTTAAAGACTGTACATTTAAATGTTTTAGCAAAGCAGTGTCAAGACAGAGTTTATTTATCTTTATTCCTCCCTCTGGACGTTTGTGTGTGTATGAGGGTGTGCGCTTGTCCAGGTCACCTCCGAAGCCATCAAATCGCGTCTGCAGGAGGCTGAGGCCACAGAGGAGATGATTAACACAGCACGTGAGAGGTACCGTCCTGTGGCCACGCGCGGCTCTGTCATGTACTTCGTCATCGCCAGCCTGTCCGAGATCGACCCCATGTACCAATTCTCCCTGAAGTACTTCAAACAGGTACGCCTCTCCTCTCCCAGTCCACCTCATCCCTGCCTGCAGCTGGAAAACCATCTCCATATTTGTAAAATTGAACTCACCCTGGGGGTGCATTTCACAAAGACATACTGTTGTTGCTGACCAGTTAGCAGCTAAGTTGGTTGGCAATGGGGAACTGAGAGCCCAGACTCACAAGTCCTGTCTACACTACTCATCTAGTGCCCAAACTAGACTCAACTGGACAATGACAGACCATTACAAAATTTCCACATGGGGGCGCTATGGCACAAGAGGCTACAGTGTCCGAACCATATGCGGGTCTACAGGGAGCTTGGTTTGAGTCTGACCTGCTGTCAATAATAATAATAATATTAATAATAATATTCATAATAATAATTACATTTTACTTAAAGTCCCTTTCAAGTTACCTAAGAGTGCACTTAGCAGCCCCTGTCTCTAGTTAATCCTTTGCAGTCCTGTCTAAATGGAGGCAGAAAATGCCCCCCAAAAATTGAAAGAAAGGAAAAAAAAAACCCTCTACATAACTCTACATACTTTCTTTCACTCCTCCTCTCCTCTCTTCCCCCCTGCCAGCTGTTCAACACCACCATCGAGGTGTCGGAGAAGAACAGCGACCTGGAGGCGCGCCTGGAGATCCTGCTGCGCAGCACTCTGCTGGCTGCCTACACCAACGTGTCGCGGGGCCTGTTCGAGCAGCACAAGGCCATCTACAGCTTCATGCTGTGTGTGGAGATCATGATGCAGCGCGGTGACATCACCGCCCGTGAGTGGCAGTATTTCCTCAGGGGCGCCGCCAGCGTGGACAAGGTGAGCGCGGAGACAGATGGAGCAGAGCGCGTGTCTGAGAAAAGAGAGAAAGACTGATAGAGAAAGGGAGAGAGAAAAGAGAGATAGAGAAAGGGAAAGAGAAAAGACTGGTGGAGAACAGGAAACAGAGAGAGAGAGCCCAGCGGAGTTCTTCCCCCCACTGTCATGGAGATAAGGTCAGCCTGGGGTGAAGGCAAGAGTAGGTGTATGAAAAGAGAGAGCAGCGGAGAGAAATAACAGAGGAAGAATGACAGCCAAAGACCAAGTGTCAGTACACTCTCAAGGGAACCACAGGCAAGGTCAGGCTAGGGTGGAGGGAAGAGGAGGTGTGTGTGTGTGAGAGAGAGAGTGAGAGAGAGACAGAGAGACAGGGCAAGAGAGAGAGAGAGAAAGAGAATGGGAGTGAAAGCTCACCAGTACTGAGTGTAGATGTTTCTTCTGGGGAGCCCCTGGCACGAACAAGGTCAAGGGAAGATAATGTCTGTTGAAAGGTGACAGAATAGAATGAAAGGCAAGGAAAAATATCAGACACAGAGAGTAAAAAGACATTTTAGAGAGGAAAGGATGAGAAGAAAGGAAAACTTTTTTTATGAATGCCTGGCTATGAGTGTCCCAGTGTTCCTTACAGACTAATTTCTGTGTGTGTGTGTGTGTGTGTGTGTAGGAGCGGGAGGCGCGGCCAGATGTGACCTGGTTGACAGACTTCATTTGGGAGACCTGCTGTGATCTGGAGGACTGGCATGAGTGCTTCAAGGGACTCAAGGCTCAAATAGTGGCCTACCCCATCACCCTTGACCTGGGTACGTATTCCAAACCCTCTGGGTAATATGGTTGGTTTCTTATTAGAACAGACTCATGTGACAACAACTGGAGTAGGTTTGAAGTGGATTTGACTTTCTTCCAGAGAGAGAAACAAATGTAGCAGAGAGAGGAAGGTCATGAGAAAGAGTAAGGAGACAGGCAATCATGTTGTTACATGGCTCAAATGTTACAGAAAAAAAGCTCTCTGCTCCTCTCTTTCCTAGCTTCTCATTCATCCCCCCAGCCTTTAATTGTAATCTAGTATTTCTCTCTTTCTTACTTCTTTACTTTCTTCAACTCACACACCCGCCCCTACAGAATGGCTGCATTGGTGCCCTGCTGCAGTCTTTCCTAAAATGCAATAAACTTTCATTTGTAAAGACATGAAACTCACTGGGTGATCAGTACTGCTACTGAATCATCACAAAGTGTGACTTCCATCAGGTTGTATTGCTTCAAACTCTTAGGCAGAAGTTTACATACGAGCGTGATGGGTTTGAAAAAATAGGTTCACAATTGAGACTGAATGGTCAAAAACCTGTTGGAAACCTGATGGAATACTTTGCAGTGATAAATTTTAATCTTAACCCTTGTATTTCATCATAAACAATTAGAAAACAAGGCTTTAAGTGTAAAACCGAACCTGTCGTTCAATATCACCTAATTTTGACCCTCTCTGTGATCACACACACACACAAACACAGGTCGCGTGCAGGTGCACATCAACCCAACATCATGTGAGGATTACCTGTCCAACTCACCCCCACCACCTGCATCAGCTGAGGAGCAGCCGGCAGGTGGCAGGATCAACTGGAATGAACACCTGAGCAGCTTCCAGAGGCTCATCCTCATCAAGTGCTTCACTGAGGAGAAGGTACAAGAGCTCAGGGCTCAAGAAAGAGACACTGAGGAATGACCATCTCTGTGGCCATTTCCAAAATGGCATACTGCTGGACTACATACCTCATATGACCTGGGATGTACCAGTTAGATAATATTTTTTTTCTTCCGTATTGGAAAAAATGTGTGCTCATTTTACTAAATACTGTGATGTAACAATGCACTCAACCCATGGCAAGTGTTTGCAGGAAGACTCTACAGAAAGTAGCTTAAGTATCGCTCGCTTTTAAATAATATTGAAAAAAAAAAAGAAATGTATTGCGATTCATTTTTTCATCTCAACCGGAATGAATCCTTACACAGTCATATCGAAATTTCGCCAGTTGACAGTGTATCATTACATCCCTACTAAATACTTTCTAAAGTGCTTTTTAATTTTAT
Organism: Tenualosa ilisha; assembly: GCA_015244755.2. Taxonomy (NCBI): domain Eukaryota; kingdom Metazoa; phylum Chordata; class Actinopteri; order Clupeiformes; family Clupeidae; genus Tenualosa; species Tenualosa ilisha. The sequence goes on along the minus strand of PYXC01000409.1, from coordinate 1,132,532 downwards.
AAAATGGAGCCTTCATTTCAGTCAGTGACTTCAAGTGAGTGCACAATTTTAGTCCAACAATCTCCCAGGCCCCATTAATTTTGTATGCAGCACATAATACATCAGGGTCATTTCAGAAACAGCCTGTGAATCTTGGCTACATCTTACACAGAACATGAAGTGAAGTGAAGGGAAATGAATGGCAAATGGATAGGGCATTTTATTCACTGGTCCAAATCCCTCACATAACATCTGGGCATGTCTTTATGAGTCTGTATGCATGTACAGTCAATAAACATCAATAAGGTATCTAGCAAATATGAAATTCTTACCATAGAGGAATACTGCTAATATCCATCCGATCTCTAATTTTAATTCGTCTCACCTTATCTTACCTGCCTTTCCCCCATCGTCAGGTGGAATTAGTTTTGTCTGGCGATTAGAATTGGAGCCCAGCAGGTTGTGAAGAGGGCTGATAGGCAGAGATATTAAAAGCTGCATTCAAATGAGAACACAGCATCATGTCTGTGAGGTGCAGATAGTGGGCTTGTGATTTCATCTCAAGTGTGGCCTCTTCTGTGCACACAGTGAAATTTGATTTTTATAGTGTCACAGGATGAATATAGGCCTGTCTCAAAGCACTTTATCAAGCCTTACTTAAACCTGATCCTCTAAACCATGTACTAAGGTAAGGTGCAGTGGTGTAAGATGTTTGTCAGGTTATAGGGTGGATATACATAAAGATTGTCTCTTTTAGGTTTGTGTGTGTGTTTGTGTGTGTGTTTGTGTGTGTGTGTGTGCATGTGTGTGCATGTGTGTGCATGTGTGTATGTGTCGATTCAGCAGATAAAAAAATCTTCATATACATAAAGATTGTCTCTTTTTAAGTTTGTGTTTGTGTGTGTGTGCGTGTGTGTGTCTGTGTGGACATGCGTATGTGTAGATGATGTTTGTGACAGAGTTAGTGATTGTGTGTAAGATGTTTGTCCGATTATGCACAGGGTATACCAAGGAGATGATGTGTCTTTTATATGTGCAGGTGGTGATGGCGGTGACAGAGTTTGTGATAGTGAACCTGGGGAAGACGTTTGTGGAGAACCCCCCTGTGGATCTGGCCACGCTGTACGCAGACATGGCAGCCTCCACCCCGCTGGTGTTCATCCTCAGCACTGGCTCCGACCCCATGGGAGCATTCCAGAGGTTTGCCAAGGAGAGAGGATACCTGGACAGGTAAACATACACACTCTCTTTCTCTCTCTCTCTCTTACACACATACACACACTATTTGGTTGATAACCATGGTAATATTATTGTTGCCATGAATATGAATACCATGGGGTTTGGGGACCCTGTTATATGGAATGCATACTGTATACATGGATTGGTGTGTGTATTCTCAGATATGCAGTTTACAGTAAATCTGTTCACTGACTTGATTATGGTTATATTTTTTGATATATTTGAGGTTTACCTGTTTCACATGCATATTGTGGCTATGATGGTCTGTAAAGCACCTGGTCATTATTAAAATTGAAATGAACTGAAACAGTTGTAATGCTAGTTGCTAGTTGCACTACCTCAAGCTGGCTTGATGAGTTTGATTCCTAATGTAATGTTGCCTGCACCTCAAATGAGAGGTCACAGCACTGACCTCAGATCTGATCTAACTAATGGACTGTAATCCCTCTGGGGTGTGCCAGAGTGGAGTCCATCTCCCTGGGTCAGGGCCAGGGTCCCATTGCCGAGAAGATGATCAAGGAGGGCATGAAGTCAGGCAACTGGATCTTCCTGCAGAACTGCCACCTGGCCGTGTCCTGGATGCTGGCCATGGAGGAGCTCATCAAGAGCTTCACTGAGATCGGTAAGCTTCAGTGGAGCTGTGACCCTGGGCACCTCACTCACACTGAATGTACAACCTAACTGAACAACTACACCTCTTTCAGGGTGTGCTTCTAGAGAAATTATGGCTCTGTAGAATCTATATCAGCAGAAAGTTACTTGTTGGATAATCGGCTATCTCCCTCTGTGCACTAAATTGTTCAAATAGACTGTGATTAATGAGTTTTAAGTTTTATTGTAAACTTTAACAATGGAATTCTCTTTTCTGATTGGCTGATAAGGTGGCAAACTTTGTATAACCGGCTACTTTGAAGTAGATCTGAAAAAAATCTGAAGCATCACTGTTCCATATCAATGCGCTTATGAATGGTAACCATAACAACTGTAGTATAGTATTTCACGCTGTACTTTCTCCACGTTGATGGTATGTATAATAGGTTATTTTCTGTAGTTTGTGCACAAGATTAAATATAAAGAAATTTGATTAAATTCCATCCTAAATACAAACGGGAGAGATAAGTGGGATAACGGCCTTCAAGGTGACCAGTTTGATAGAAATAATGACCTGGCAGAGGCAATCTTAACCTCCACCTCGCCATTATTTCCATCAAACCAGTCACCTTGTCGGCCGTTATCCCATACATAATGGTCTCGTTTGAAAGGTTGCCTTGTTGGAAACAATCTGCAAGTGAATAGTGACACGCTCTTACTGCCCCCTCAGGTACAGTAATTCATGACAACTTCCGGCTCTTCCTCAGCTCCATGCCTACCAGAGTCTTCCCTGTGACCGTCCTGCAGAATTCTGTCAAGGTGACACACACTTCCAATTCAGATTGCATCTGTGCAGTGTACTAACACAAATACACCTTATGAGTCACACAACGCTTAAGGCTTACACTATCACCAGGGCTGTAGTCTAGTTTGCTGTAGCAGGTATATTGTTGTAGTGGTTATACTGTCTTGAACTATTATGGTGTTGTCAGTATTGCAGCCTATGTTTTACTGGATATACCCAAACCCAAGAACCTTTTAAGTGGTTATACTGCATATTCCTGCGTATCATATAGACTACAGCCCTGAGAATCATATTACAGAGTAGCCTGGTTGACACGCTGAATTGTGAACTCGATTTGATTCCAGTCTTTAGTTCACTATGGCCACTAAGCCTGTTTCCACTTTGTTTGAGATAAAATTGTTTGACCAAAAACTTGCTTTTACCCCTGATGCTATAGAGGGGGGTTTAATGCATATTTTGAGTGATACAGGCGGGCTCTAGGAGGCCGTGTTGCCCATTTTGCCGTGCACGACGACCTCAGGACTTACCATTGCCACTTGCTGCAAGCCAAGCTGCGCTGAGGCTTTCCTCGTGGAACAACAAAACGTCCTGTCTTGCACGGGTAGGCAGGGCTCACGGGCATTTTCAAAGACGCCCTCAGGGAACACGTTTGAAACATGAAGAAGTTGGCCCGTACGGGGATCGAACCCGCGACCTTGGCGTTATTAGCACCACGCTCTAACCAACTGAGCTAACCGGCCATGAAATGCTATGCTATCTGCCTTGTCTCACGATGTCTGACGAGGCTCAGCCGGCGTCAACAGCGTTGTCAGCCTCCGACAGGTATTGATAAGATTTCCTCTTATCAGCGCCAGCGTGTCTTTGAAAGCATGGGAAATTGGTCTTTCTAAAAGTAGAACTGAAATACATTACACAGCTCTGCGTGGTTTACCTTATTGTAATAAGCCATTGTGCCCATTGTAGCAATACAGGCTTATACAGGCATATTATAGGTTCATGTGTTGACACTGAAAACCTGTATAGACCACCTTGTCTTCTTGTCATTCAATTTTGAAGAATGAGCTACAGTCCGCGGTTGGTGGCAAGGCTAGAAAACAAGCGTCCCCACTCAGAAGCAGGTAGACTTACCAATTTAGTTGCGGCCGTGCTATTACCAGCGTGGTGAAATGGCGGGCCGCTCACTCAGCATAATGAGGCATGGTAGGAAATGAAATTTAAGGTGGGATTCTGTGCACCATTCAGTTAGTGTTAACTGACCATTCGCTGCTTGATCCATACTGTATCAAACTGTCACAATATTTTTCCTACCGACAGCACTCAGTGACCTCAAACAACAGGGCTATGGATTGATTCACACTGGATTTGTCCTTTAGCAGCTAACATCTTATTTGCCAGCAGTGAACTGTAAAATGCAGTGTTGTTGTTTTCTAGTGGAGCTTCTCTTCTAAACAGCTGGTAGATCAGACTTGACAAGTGTCATATCTATTAGTGTCTATGATGTTCTTCCAGGTGACTAATGAACCACCCAAAGGTCTCCGTGCCAACGTGCGCCGAGCATTCACTGAAATCACGCCCAGCTTCTTCGAGGAGCACATCCTGGGCCGCCAGTGGAGGAAGATCGTCTTTGGCATCTGCTTCTTCCACGCCATCATTCAGGTCTTAGTGACTTTCCCAGCACTATAACGGCTGGATTCTCTTTTCTCTTTTAAAGAGATCATGTTAACCATTTTGCATTTTGGCCATCATTTAAAAGGAGGAAATGTGCAAAGTCTTATCTCTAACTAAAGCTAGCGTGATTACGTTTTGCAAAATCTGTTTGCTAATATGATACCATGTGAAAGATCCTGAGCACATTTCCATTCTTTTATGTGACCTAGACCGGATAGTGTATTGGATGTACACGTTTTGCTTTGGAATCTTTTTTCCTCACGTGTCTCTTGCTCTATGGCTCCAGGAGAGGAAGAAGTTTGGTCCTCTGGGTTGGAACATCCGCTACGAGTTCAATGACAGTGACCGCGAGTGCGCCCTGCTCAACCTCAACCTGTACTGTCAGGCTGGACACATTCCCTGGGACGCCCTCATCTATATTACAGGTAAACTAGCACGTCCCAAACACAAGGTGCTGGAGTCCAGTGTCTATCAGATACTCTCCTCTGACCAGACTGAAGTATGAATAACGTGAAAAAACTGTGAGATCTTTTAAGTAATAAGTAATTAGCAGTAAATATTTAAAACGATAACGCCTCTGATTTTAGTGATTTCACATTATTTATTTATGTCATTGTGTGTGTGCAGGGTGAAGTGTGTTATGTATAGAGTAATTTCTAGTTATGTATTTAATTGTGTATGTATGTGTGTATTCTCTTAGGTGAAATCACGTATGGTGGCCGAGTGACAGATGCGTGGGATCAGCGCTGCCTGCACACCATCCTCAAGGGCTTCTTTGCTCCCAACACACTGGCTGCTGGGTACAGATATTCTGTATCAGGTACAACACACACACACACACACACGGACACACACATGCCTGCATAGCTGACCTGCACATACATGCACATAAAACACACATGCATGATGCACCCACACTGACTCATACACATGTGCAACATACACACACAAACATGCACATATGCAGACAGAGACAGCTTTAAGTGGTACAGGTGTATAAGTGTGCAGGGACATGCCGCTTACATTCTTCACTGTCCTACGTAGGAATCTATTATGCTCTTGATTCGGACAGTCTCTCGGACTACAAGAGGTACATAGAGAATCTGCCACTCATCGACGACCCAGAGATCTTTGGCATGCATGAGAATGCTAACCTGGCCTTCCAGGTGTGTATAACCACTTCCAAAGGTGCTCCCACTGTCATTAATCAGAGATTTGTTCATGCTGTCACTCTACAAAGGAGAAAAGAAGTGTCTCTCTCTCTTTCTCTCTCTGATTTTCTGTCTGTTGTCCCTCTACAGAGGCAAGAGACGCTGACCGTGATCAACACCATCCTGGAGGTGCAGCCACGCTCCTCGGCGGGGGGTGGAGGCAAGAGCACTGATGAGATTGTGCACGAGCTGGCCGAGTCCATCCTGGCCAAATTACCAGGTTAGCAGAACCAGAACCTGTTGCTTTAATGGCGCGTTTCCATTATGGACCTGGGCCAGCCCCAGTCTTTAGCTCGGTTCTAAACACCGGTGCCTATCCCCAGTCTCCTGTTTCCATTAGCTAGAGCACTGGGGACTTTGCTAACAATGCAAGAAAATTCCAAACATTGCTTAGCAACAGTACCGCAAACTACCTGACAAAATTCATGACATTTAAACATGCGCGGTGGAAAAGGATTGCAACCACTGTCTGACAGTTGGCTGGTCTGGGTAAGAATTTTGAAACTGCGGCTTTTTGTTACCTCAAAACATATTTATACTGTAGATAGAAGTGCACTTATTTCCAGTCTCCAGTCAAAAATGTCCTGATATGCCTGGGCAGGCTGGGTCAATAAACAATTAGGCAGTCAATGACCAGTGAAATATGGAAAACTTATGGCTTTGCCAAGATGTATGTATAGTACATGAGCACACACATATATTTAGCAACACAAAGAGGCCTGAAAAATACTTACAGAAATAAGATCCATATTGATGCAGTACCACTGAGATCTTTTTTTCTGTTCCTTAATGTCAGTGCGGTTGGACATGGAAAACGCTGCAGGGGGCCTGTTTGAGCGTGATGCCAAAGGCCGCCTCAACTCTCTCACCACCGTGCTGGGGCAGGAGATGGACCGCTTCAACAACCTGCTGCGGGTGCTCAGGGTGAGCTAGAGAGAATTTCTCTCTGTCTGTCTGTCTCACACACACACACGTGCTAAAAGTGTCGACATTCAGTACATTAACATGCACATATGGACTCATTATGCACACACACATATTAAATTAGCCCCCAAAATAAATATGTGTAGTGTTATTATAGCATCATTATGAAATTTGCATCAGTAGTTGTCAGTGTCTAAACCTGTAGTCTTTCTGTTCTCTTCACCCATCTTCTAAAACCTGCTTTGCTTTGTAGACATCTTTGAACACTCTTCAGAAAGCCATAGCAGGGTTGGTAGTGATGTCTGAGGAGATGGAGCGCATCTACAACAGCTTCCTGAACAACCAGGTGCCGGACCACTGGGCTAACTCGGCCTATCCGTCCCTCAAGCCCCTGGGCAGCTGGGTGAAGGACCTGGCCCTCCGCACCTCCTTCATCGAGGTGAGGCTTTCAGGAGCTCATACAGTGGTGAATGACAGCAGTACACAGGCGGGGGGGTTTCGAGGGATAGGCGACCCCAGTCGGGTCCAGCTGAACCCTGGTTATGTCCCAATCCCATCCCATATGTCTCTCTCTCACACACTTGTTATTCACTTGTTACTCTTCACTTTAATATTACAATAAAAACAAGCACACAAGAAAGCAAATATACCTCAAAAAGAAATGCAAAGAATTGCAAGAGTACTACAATTAATACTTTTTCTGTCACTTTTGAGTTGGCTGTTGAGTGCAACAATTAACAGTCATTTGCTGGGATGGTAGACCCTGCCTATAACTCTACCTATAAATGTCTAGTGTTGATACTACAGTAGTTCATTGCGGTGATACAGTAAGCTCTGAATAACACAATCTTTACCTGGCTGTTTGTGTCATCCCTTAAACACTCGTCTGCCTGTGTTACCATGACAGTTTTTTTAATCTCTCTCTCTCTTATTTATCTGTTTCCCTTTATAATACCCCTGTCCAAGGGGCTCTCTACACTTGACTGCTGTTGAGGGGATGTGCAACTAGCACAGGAGCCCTTTAGAATAACAAAGTCTTCTGTTAATTAATGTATTACCTAGTTTTATCTCCATTCTATTTTTTAAGATAGTACTTATTTATCAGAGGTGTAAATTCTACTTATTCTTTTCACTGTGTATGGTCTTCTCTGTGGGACTGTATAAATTGCCCCCTGGGGACTAATAAAGTTTTTTCTTAATTGAATTGAATCTGATTTGAATTGAACTTGTGATTTTGTTCCTGCATCTTTTCTTGCAGAACTGGATCTTGCGAGGCCTGCCCAAATCCTTTTGGATCTCTGGATTCTTCTTCCCCCAAGGCTTCCTCACAGGCATGTAGATTACCTGAACTCACCCACCAGCACCTGGGCAAAACTATTACGCTGTAAAGTCCAGCTAGTTTCACCTTTGACTCTCTCCACAAGCAGCTTACTCTATCACTCCTACCTACTTCTCTGTTTAGGAGCTCTGCAGAATCACTCTCGCAAGTACAACCTACCCATTGACGAGCTCAACTTCTGCTTCAACATGGTGCCTGCGTACAGAGACCAGGCGCTGGTGGCGGAACAGCTCAAGGGGCTAGCGGTGGGCACGGAGCTGGACATGGACAAAGAGGTGAGACCAAATAGGGAGATCAGGGTTTAGGCCTCTGTATGGGTTAGACATCTAAGACATCTGTCATCCCTTCATTGATGGATGGATAGTTTTACTACAGGGAATTGTTGGAATTAACTGGAATTTTGCTGTTGTTTGCTGTTAGCCAAAGCACAGCACAGGGACTCTAGAGAAGAGAAGATCTCACTGTAGATACAACTGGGGGTAATCAATGTTGAATATTGTGAATCGATGTTTGATAACTGGCCCTTAAGTGATTTAAAAAAAAAATTGTCATTGCATCTTAATGAACATTAGTATAGATACATGGAGTAATAACGCCAGAGTTAGCATAAATGCTAATTTTCATCCGTTGTCCCTAGGCAGGTGGCATAAATAGCCTATCTATAGATACACATTACAACTATACAGTTACAAAGACAAGACCAATACCACAAATGCGCAACATAAAATAAAGACAACAATAAAACACTCTCTACATAAAGTAAATTAACACACTGAAAGAATTGTATGAAATATTTTGGCATATAAAAATGCTTGCAGTTCTGGTTTACCATCAGCCATACTGAAAGTAATCAACAAATGTCAGTCGCTTTGGATAAACATGTCGGCTAAATGAGTAAATGTAAATATTATATTTCCAATAGCTCCTCAAAAATGTTTTACTCAGGGAGTCAAAGCATAGACAGACACATAGCTCAATGGGCAAGCACCACTCAGTAAGGCTGCAGGTACTTTTGCTAGAGGAAACAGAAGGCAATGCATTTCAACCACCATTTCTCTTTCACACATGCCATGTAGTACATCAGCCATCTGACCTACATACAGTATATTCTCACAGTATTTTATGACTTGTCCAGAGGTTTTGTACCAAGTTAAAAAAACCTTTTTCTTATTAACGGAGTGTAATGGGGTTTCTGGGTTTAGAGGCAATGTTGGTGAAGTGCATTAGTGTTGTTTTCTCAGAAGCAAATGTACCTGCTGCTTCCAATTCATCATTGACCTCTGTCAGAGTGGCCCTTACCTGTTGAGCCACATTTCTAACTGTCCCTTGATTCCCTGAATAGAAACTGTTTAACAAGCTCCTGTGTGTCTGCTTGATGGTGGAGTGATGTTCCTTCCATTTGCAGAGAAAGGCCCTGATAACGCTTACTGGAAGAGGCAAAAGTTTTAAGAAGCTTCTGTAAACAGCTACACTAATCCATTACAACAGTATGTTTGCAAAGGTCTTTTGAGAACTGCCTTTAATCCATCATGGGATGTTAGCGTGCAACACTTCTGAAACACACAAAAAAACTTTTTGTATCCAGCTAAATTGTACTAACCTGGTGAGAGTGTGCAGAGAGGAGGATTTCTCAAGCCTGCATAACATCTGCTCCAACATTAGCCGTAAAGAATTTTGCTTTGCACAAGGCCCCTTCCTTCGGCGCCGCGTGATGTCCTCACCTCTACCACCTCACCTGACCTCTACCACCTCACAGTCAGAGTCCTATGAGTAATTACAATGAACTTGACAAACTGAGCAGAACCTAATTTAATTCCTGAGGGCCGTGAAGTACTTGATGGCAGTCTTTGCCAAGCAAGAATAAGTAGATGGAATGCAATGTAGGGGTCTTTTAGGAGGAGAATGGAGAAAACCTAGCCATGAGTGCCAACTAAGGCTGTTGGCACGTGAATTTGCACCACTGCATCATGGATGTATCATCTGGTTCCCATAGTTACCCGCTGTGGAGGACGGCGTGTTGGTGCATGGCATGTTCATGGACGCCAGTCGCTGGGATGACGAGGAGATGGTAATCGAGGACGCCTTCCACCGGGAGATGAACCCCATGCTTCCAGTAGTGCACTTTGAGCCGCAGCAGAACTACGTGCCTGATGGGTCTCTGTACCACGCCCCTCTCTACAAGACTTCAGCCAGGGCAGGGACCCTTTCCACCACAGGTACGGTACAATTATTTGCCAACACACACACAAACACACCTCACTCTCAACCTGGTTTGACCTTCCTTTTTTGACTCATCTTCCTGATTCTCCTGTTTTAGTTTGACTCTCTGTGGAAACATCTCCTACACAAATTGTCGGAATACAATATCAGCCTTTTTGTATGTCACAAAAGCAGTGGTCATAATTCTGATAGTATATTTGAAGTGTACTAATACAGGTTTTTCTTAGGTCATAATTCTGGTAGTAGTCTATTTGAAGTGTTCTACCGAAGGTACATAATACAGATTTTTCTTACAGGTACAGGGGAGCCAAATTTTAAACTTTTTTTTTTTTCTTAGGTCACTCCACCAACTTTGTCATCACAGTGATGTTGCCCTCCAAACGACCCAGTGACTACTGGATCTCCAAGGCCTCTGCATTGCTATGCCAGCTCAATGAGTGATGCCTGGCTGTGTCTGCCTTTGTACCCGTTTAGTCCTTCAAGGACTTATTTTGTCTTTATACACAACTGCTGTATATTTACACTGCAAGTGTTGATTAAATTGTACTGCTAATCATGAACTGTGTGTGTATTACATGTTCCGATTAAAGTTGTGAGCTAAGGTTGCTATCAGTTACTATCTGGAGTCATATTCATAGCCAGGATAAATGGAACTTACATTTCACATTTGGCAGTGTTGGTGTTGTATACAGTACCCGAAAGTTCCACTTTGAGTAAAAGTACAAATACCCTCCCAGGTACAAAAGCAGTATATTTGAGTGTAGTAGAAATATGATTCAAGTGTAGAAAATCTAAAGTTAGCACACTCATACTTTTATGTTTACATGTACTTTTAGAGTGTACTTAAAAGTATGCTTTCTTGAAAGTGAATTTGAAATGTGTTTTAAATAAGTGTGAAAACTTTAATAATGGTACTTGTTGGAAGTACACTTCTGCCCAACATTGTTATTATGCTTCTTTGAAATGCACTACGATTAGCAAACAGAGCCTTCTTCAGAGGGGATTGAGTAGCCCTTTTAGGCCAGTAGCCTAATTTGTTTCAAACTTGTAAATCCTACATGCTGGGAGCACTGAACCAACAATCTTTAGGAGACTGGTGGAGCAAAGACATTTAGCCCATTTGATAATTAGTAATAGAATTATCATAATGCTTTTACAACATGACTCATTTTTAGCAACAGAGTAGCTAACTGGTGTAAGATAGCATAATTTTATTTCTTTTCAGGCTTCTAGTTGCACTTAGTGTATTTGAAATTGAACTTTCAGAGTGCACTTGAATATACCTGGATTTGACAAAAATAGCATAGCTTGTACTAAGTACATCCTAAAAAAGTATAGTTAAAGTATATTTTTTTACCTGAGAAAATGGAAATGTTCATGGATTTCAGGTGACAGCAGGTTTGCCATCCCTTTATTATCAGTGGCTATCAGAAGGAGCTTGAAATACCTTATCAGATCAGAGCATTAAATCACATTTTATTGCTATTGGATTTTGAGCTGACTACAGTCTGACCAAAAAAAAAAAAAAAATTACTTTAGCTTCTTGGCGTGTGTGTGTGTGTGTGTGAGTGTGCTTGAGAGGAAGAAAGAGAAAATAGGGTTGCTTTGTGTAATGCTGTGTACTGAGTATTTAATTTTTTTTACTTGTAAATGTAATTTTGCACCCCAAACTATTTTGGCCACCCCCGGTTAAAGAGCCACTCAAGAAAGTAGTGTTGACACTCATGATGCCCTGAACCAAGCATGATAGCAGGCACTGGGCGATAACAAATTACAGTAGTACTGAAGCATGTTCCTCACTCACTCATTCACTGGATAATGGCCTCTGACCTCAAATCAACTCCCTTTCTCAACTCAACTCCCCCAACTACCCTTTCACCTGTGAAATTTATCTCAGTTTAAATGAGCTATAACAGAGTAAAACAGATGGTTAATAAACATCAACCTTCAATATTCACATAGGCCGTACACAGACACTTAAACAACTATTCTGTTCTAAATCTGGCACACACACACACACTTCTGCTTGTTTTACTACTTATCTAATTGCATTATATTAGTCTAACACACACATACACACACACACACACACACACACACTCGCTTTCTCACACACCACAAACAAACGTGTACATACACACCCACAGGTTTGCAAGCACACACATACACAAGAGAGCCAAAATGGTATAAAACTGTCATTACAGTGATTTATTATAATGAACCATGAAAATAGCCAACCAGTGCTGTGTCTGTGAGTCGCTCTCCACACATACACACACGCCAACACACACACACACACGCACGCACGCACGCACACTCTCACACATACGCACACACAGAGAAATAAAAAAAGACAAAATAGAATAGTCCAGAGAGGGAGGGAAAAAACAAAATAAAAAATAGTGCTACGGTCACAGAAACATTCAGCTTTTGCCAAGAGAGCACTCGTTATTTACAACCTTATTCCAAAATGGGCATGGGAAGCGAATTGTACAAGCAATAGAAAAGAAAGAGAGAGGAAGCGAATATTTACAACCTGTCTGTGGAGTAAAGCCGGAGTAAAACCACCTATACAATTAAATTACACTTTCTACAAATAACCATTGATATTCAAAAATAAACCGCTGATGACCAGGCGAGCCAGAACCCCTCGGCCACACACACACGCACGCACGCACACACACACACACACGCACGCACCACACACGCACGCACGCCGCACGCACGCATACACACTCTTGCGGTGGGGGCCGCAACCAAGCAGACCGCTGCACTGCACGCCCTCTTCAGCCTAAGATCCTCCCCCTTCCTACTCTCTCACACACACACACACACACACACACACACAGACAAACACACAGACCTGTCAGTCACATCACTGACGTACATGCACGACACACACACACACACACACACACAACACACACACACACACACACACACACACACACACACAACACACACACACACACACACACACACACACACAAGTGCAGACTCTAGGGGCAGTGAAGCGGCCTACCACTACGTTCTTCCTTTGAATCTCTACAGCGGTGCGCAGATAATTTGTTTTTCTTGTTACATAAGGAATAAAAAAAATAATCGTTCTGTCATTTTTTTACTCTTTACAAAAAGTTTTTTTTTCCTTTAACTCTTTCGCTATAATGAGCCACTAGATAAAACTAAATGGTGCAGACATCAAAAGAAACATGAAGGGGGGAGGCTGGGGGAGTTGCGGGGGAGGGTGGGTTGCAGGTGCAGGATTGGAAGATTAAGTTGGAATGTCCATTAAATCAGAAAGTGCAGGGGTGGGGGATGGGAAGAGGGTTGGGGGGGGGGGGGGGGAGTGTCGCAGGACAAACAAGGGAGAACAGAGAGCTAGAAGTCACTACCAAAGGGTAGATATTACAAAAATAAAACAAAGTCAAAGACAAAGAGCAAGTTGGAGCCCTGAAAAGGACACTGGGAAGGTGTTGGGGGAGGGAGGTAAGCATCAGGTTTTAGGTGGGGTTGGGGAGGTTGGGTGAGGGAGTTAAATCGTCCACCTTCATATTACACCTCATTTAAGTCTCTGGAGATTGCTTCAACAGTTTTTTTTTTTTGTCTTAGTTACTGTCCATTGTATACTTTGTGTGTATGTGTGTGTGAGTGTGTGTGTGTGTGTGTGTGTTTTCTTCTTTGTTTAAGTCAGGGTAGTCCATCACCGTCTCTACTCCTTCTGGCCTCCTTGTTCGCTCCACGGATGTTTTGCTGCCAGCTTGTTGTGGTCAGGAACATTAGAAAATATTTACAAATGGGTAAGGGGGTGTTAAGGGGAAAGGTGCACAGGCGCTATGGTACATGAGTGTGGCAGCCCCTCTCTCTCTCTTCCTCTTTTTCTCACTCTCTCTCTCTCCATGAGTCTATAGGCTGGTTGAAGAAGGGCATTGGGCTAGGGGGTTGGTGGAGGGGCGAGTTGAGTCGAGGGGAGGGTAGGAGGGGTGGGGTTGGGGGGGCTTTGTCTGTGATCCAGTCAGTGCCACCCTGTGCCCATGTACCCGGCACTGTGAAACGGAGGCGCCCCTGGCGCTGGTGCCCCCCGCGTCCCTCCACTGATCTGGGGGGCAGCTGGCGAAGTCTGAGAGGGGGGCGGCGGAGGGGGGGAGCACAGTCTGCTGGTGGGGGGGCGGGTAGGTGTTCGGCGGGGCCACGGGAGGAGGGGGGTTGGTCGGGGGTGCCGCCGTGTGCAACAGAGGGGCCTGGAAGCCGGCAAGAGTCTGGTAGGGGTGCGGAGGGGGCGCCGATGCCGACGACGGAGCGGGCGGGGGAGGTGGGGGTGGAGGGGGCGGAGCACCCTGTTGTTGCTGCTGCTGCTGCTGCTGCTGCTTGAGGGTCAACAGACCGGCCGGACCGGACTGCGACTGACCGGCCTGGGCTTGCGGGGGTGGGGGAGGCGGGGGAGGCGCGGAGCTGAGCAGCTGCACCTGGTGCTGCTGGATCGAAGGCGGCGGCTGCATGTTGACGTGCAGGAGGGCCGGGCCCGGCTGAGGGTGGGGGGGCGGCGGGGGTGGAGGTGGAGGCGCGGCGGCGGCCGCAGCTGCGACTGCCGCCGCGTTCTGGTAGTGCAGCGGTGGGGCGAGCAGCGTCTGCGAACCTGGCGGCGGTGCAAACGGTGGTGGGGGAGGGGGCGCCGCCACTGCTAGCCCGGGCTGGTACCCCTGGTAAGGGGCGGCCACCGGCGGGGCACCCTGTGCCGGGAAGTAGGCGGCCGAGACTGGCGGGGCAGGGGGAGGAGGGGGCGGAGGGGGAGGCGGCGCGCTCTGGGGGGCGCTGTATTGGCCGAAAGCCACGGGCGCGGCGGCTGCGCCACCTGGGCCCGCGCTCGGAGCCGAGGCCTGGGTCTGGGCGGACGGCTGGCCCGCGTGGAAGGAGCGCTGGCCACGGTAGGGCGAGCCCTGGGCCTGCGGGGGCTTCGGCGAGTGCAGGAGTGACGAGGGGGGTCCTGCGTAGTGGCCCGGGGGGGCTGGCGACGGATGCATCCTGCTAGGGGTCAGCGGCGTCGGCTTGGACGTGGGGTTTTTGGAGCCGCCGGCTTGCTGGGGAGTGGACCGGGATGTCGAGTCGGACTCCTCTTCCTTCAGCGGACGAGCACTGGGCCCAGGAGAGCAAGGCTGGATGGAGGGGGAGGGGGGAGAGAGAGAGAAGAGAGAGAGAGAGAGAGAGAGAGAGAGAGAGAGAGAGAGAGAGAGAGAAATGGACTTTAATATTCATTCAACTAAATACCACATGAAAAACTATTTGCATCAAAATTTATTTAGGTGTGTACAGCAGTACAGTGTAGAGTTTGTTTGAACGACTTTGTATCACACACAACTTTATTCAATTCAATTTTATTTATACAGCGCCTTTTACAATAGTATTGTCTCGTGGCGCTTCACAGAAGGAGCACCCAAGAGCAACAGGGGCAAGGAAAAACTCCCTTGTGTTAAGTTAATCTAAGAAGAAACCTTGGGCAGATCCACGAATCAAGGGGCTAACCCAACTGCCAGGGGTCATGCAGAAAAATTACAATCAGTAGTAACCATGACAGACTACAAGTTGCCTATAGTTCTAGCGAAGGTTCATAATAGACTTTATGTGGTTTATGTTTCTATTTTGTCTTTTATGTGCAGGGGCGGATGTGTACAGCAGGGAAGGCAAGACAGGAATGAAAAGGAGGAGAACTAAAGAGATAATGTTGTCAGAACTCCAACCCAAACACAAGAGAGTTAATGTTGCTTTCTCTTTGCAACAACCTGCAGCTACACTGTTATTCCAACACTTTTATTCCAAAACTAGCAGCTGGTGCAGATTTAGATGTTATTCTGATCTTCCCGACTACTACATAGGTGTGTATGTGTGTCTCACCGGGTGTGTAGAGGGACTCTTGCAGCCCTTGGGAGAGGGACAATCCCGTGCAGGTGCGCCTTCTCCACTCTCTACATCCACACCATCTGTGTACAGCACGAACACACACTTTTCACATCCACTGCAAGATGATGAGAGGGGGCTCTGAAAATGTGTGTGTGTGTGTGTGTGTGTGTGTGTGTGTGTGTGTGTGTGTGTGTGTGTGTGTGTGTATATGTGTGTGTAAAATCTGCAGATGTAGTGTTGGGTTACCCGCATCCTTGTCCTTGCGATGGTCACTTAGCAACAGGGCTCTGTGGTAGCTACGCTCTCTGGCCTGTTCCACTGATGTAGAAGACGTCCTGAGAGAAAGAGACAGAGAGAGAGGGAGATTACAACATAAATCTATAAAACCCCACCCAAACAGATTTATCTAGATTAGATTAATCATCAATAGATTGAAAACTCCATCACTGTGGAAAAAATAGCATTAACCCCGAGGAGCATGCATCTCTAAATTAAGTAGAGAGGGGTGGGTTTTGGAGGGGGGGGGGTGCGTACCACTGTCCTTCCCCGCCCTCTCTCTCTCCCTGGGGTGCGGCGTCTCCCCCCTCCTCGCTGGGCTGGGGGGGTGCGGGCGTTGCCACTTGAGCCGACTGCTGCTGCTGCTGCTGTTGTTGCTGCTGCTGCTGCTGATGCTGCTGCTGCTGCGGTGGCAGCTGCTGCTGATGCTGCTCTGGGGCCGTCTCCATGGCGACGACGGGGAACATTTCCACAGGTGGCGCCGTGGAAATGGGGGAGCTGCACTCAGCCTTGGAGCCGCTGCGCCGTGCCTCACGTTGCCTCTTCCTGTACTCCAGCAAAGACACCTGGGAAACGGATGCGACGTGTATTAATCCATGCCGTTCATTCATCACACAAGACACGTCAAAATAGTCACATGACATTCGCTGCTTCTTGGGGATGATGGTGTTCACAGAAGAAGCCAGACACCATATGGTTCTGCAGTGAGAAACCCTAAACTAGTATCTAACCAGGAGTGCATCTCCCAAAACCATACTTGCTAGCCACTTAGCAACATACTTGCTTAGCAATGGGCAATTGCATTGCAACCGATAAACTGGGAAACAGACCCCCAGATCACTTAACTATCAGTCTTCATTAGGGGACCTCTATGTAGAGAACTGCCACCTCTACACAGCTGACATCAACAGCTGGAAAAAACTGTCAGACTGCTTAATGCAATGCAGCAGACCATACCATTGCTCAACATATTCAAGGACCTCAGAGATTTGGTCATCTCAACATCAATGGACTAAAACAATCAGCTCTTGGACATAAATAAAGTATTTGTCAGTTTACCAATTCAGCTCTTCACAGTGAAGAGTGATTTGTTTGTCATCAAAGCCTGAAGAGTTTCTTCTTGTGGTCCTTTAGATGGAGATGGTAGTTGTGCATGCATAGTTAGAGAGGCAGTAGAGCAAAATGAAGTCCTCACCTTTTTCTTGGGTGGGGGGTTCTGGGCCGTGCCCCCTCCTTCCCCGCTGCTGTCTGCGCTGAGTGAGCGACTGAAGCCCAGTGACCCACTCTCCTCCCCACAGGGGAAGAACGGCGCCCCCTCGCTAAAGGCTGTGCCCACGTTAGCAGCAGCAGGGTTGGGACCCGGCATAGCGGCAGAGGCGTCGTGTCTGAAGGCGCCCATCTCAAGCGTATGCGAGGGTGTCAGGTCACGCAGGTTGGAGTTGACGGGCGAGAAGGAGAGGGGGCCGCTGCCACCGCCGCCACGCTCCGGACTCTTCATCCAGGGCGGGAAGGCCGAAGCCGAGGCTGGGGCCTCCGGGGTCGGGAGGGGCTCTCCGGTCCCATCAGCCCCCGAATCTGCTCCCTCGTCGGTGGACGCCGCAGCCGGGTCCTGGGCGTCGGAAGAGGGGCTCTGTGAGCCAGACGGTTTCTGGTCCTGGGAGGCGGAGGAGGGGATGGCGTCGGGGAGGACGACAATGGGACGCACGGTTGGAGACGAGAGCAACGACGGGGCACGCTCCACCTAATGGCATAACACATACACACAAATAGAATTACCCAGTGCTCACCAGGACCAAATACAGTACACATCAACAAAAACACTGCCAAAAAACACTAAATCAACCATTATTTGTCAAAAGTACCAGTTATGTAGCCTGTCTGTTTATGACCAGGTGATCTGACATACTGTCAGAAAGACAATGAGAAAACTGATAGTGAAACCTGCTTAAGCTCTAAAGGGAGACTGCTTTAGAACTCACCTCTTGGATACTGGACCTCCGGCTACCTTCTGGGGAATTGTCCTGTGACGCTTCATTCTGAAACACAAAAACATACACACACACACACACATTAGACAACCATCTTCTCACCTTTCATTGTAAGCTACAGGATAAGCAGGACTGGTGTGTGTGTGTGGGTGTGTGTGTGTGTTTTTACCTCCTGTGACACATTAAAGGGTGCATATGGCCCCTGAATGGAGAGCGTGCCCTGCGCGGTCCCAGGAGTCACATGCACATTCGTGGGCGTGCAGGGCGTGGTTTCTGTGCCCGGGTCTTCATGACGCACTCGGGGAGGCGTGGCCAAGAGCAAGGGCGTGGTCAAGAGCAAGGGGGTGCCTGGCGTCTCGAGCAGGTCTGCCCGTGTGGGCGTGGCACACGGGGAGCCGTAAGGGGTGGAGCTCTCCGACAAGCAGGCGTCCACTGGACACAAGCGCCTTTTCTTCAGAGGGGTGGGCAACTCTGCAGTGGAGAAGGAAGTAAAGACAGAAAGAAAGCAAAGATGGAGAGCAAGGGAGGAAGGAAGGAGGGAGGAAAGAATGAAGGACAGAAGGAATGAGAGAGATAAAAAGAATAAAAGTTATTCCACCCTAGCACTCCACAATAACACCACCAAACACATAAAGACTGCTGAAGAGTATCTCATCTAGTCTTGCCTGGTATTGTGCAGCTGCCGTTGAAGGGGAGGGGGCTGTCCGAGTCTCCGTTGAGTGGGGGGCTGAGGGGGCCCTCGCTGGCCAGCAAGAGAGCTGGGTTACTGCTGGGGCTGGTCGAGCCCTCCTCCTCCAGAGCCTGCTTCAGCCAGCGCTGTGCACACACACAGAGGAGAGGAGAGATAATGAGCTATCGCCATCATTTACACACACACACTACAGTATGTACATACACCAACACACCACTTCTCAGCCTCTGAGGAAGCCTACACTCTAAGTGCATGAACCTCCACCTTGTAGGTGCTAATCATACACTACTCAGCACATGATCCATATGCCTGACATCCATTTAGTAATTGACACACAGAGACACACATCAGTTCTAGGAATTTCACTTCAAATGGTAAATGGTAAATGGACTGCATTTTAAGAGCACTTTTCTACTCCTACGAGCACTCAAAGCGCTTTACAGCGCATGTTTCACAATCCCCTCATTCACACTCCGGTGGCGGAGGCTGAATGCAAGGTGCCAATCTGCTCACTGGGAGTAATTTAGGGTTCAGTGTCTTGCTCAGGGACATTTTGAGGAGGTCAGGTGGAGCAGGGCTAGAACCTGCAACTCTCTGGGTTGCCCAACGACACCTCTACCACCTTGTGCATCATCTGTGACTGATATATTTTCTCAGTATTGTTTGCATTGCATTGCTAGTTAGTCAGTCATACCTTCTTGCAGGACCCGGAGGTGGGTGGCGTCTCGGGGAGCTCCCGTGAGCGTCGGCGGCCGGTGGGCAGCCCCGGGGTGGTTGGGCTGCGCTGAGCCAAGAAGGGCGAGGAGAAACGCACGTAGTGCTTGGGTGTGGTGTAGACGTGCGGGCTGAGCGCCAGGCCCGGCAGCGAGTTGAGCTGCGTGGCCAGCACCTCGGGGTCGCTACTGATGCGCAGGGGGCGCTCTGGAGGCGGGGGATCGGGGGTGCGTGCCGCGCCCCGCTCCTGCTTGTCGCCACCCATCCACTCAGTCACTAAGTGCTGCTGATGAAGGGAAGAGAGGGAGAAGGAGAAAGAAAATGAAAGAGAGAGAGAGAGAGAGAGAGAGAGAGAGAGAGAAAAAGATAAAGAGAGAAAGAGAGCAGAAGAGAGATTTAATAAAGAAAAAGATAGAGGTGTCCTATGCATTGCACAATTCTCAGTGACCATGACCATACGGCAGTTAAAAGACTAAAGTGCCAATTAACAGATGCATGCAAATGGAGATTTGGACAGTCAATGATAATACCCCATTGGACAGTCAATGATAATACCATATTATGTTGCATGCATCTCAGTCTGATTTGGGGTAGTTTGTGTGTGTGTGTGTGTGGTGTGTGTGTGTGTGTGTGTGTGTGTGTGTGTGTGTGTGTGTGTGTGCGCGCGCGCGCGCGCCATGTGATGCATGTGTCTCTGAAGGTGGACTCCAGCAGTAACTTTGAGTGGCAGAGGCAGTTGCGCTACTACTGGGATCTGGACCTGGATAACTGTGTGGCCCAGATGGTCTTGTCTCAGTACATCTACGGCTATGAGTACCTGGGAGCCTGCCCGTGTGTGTGTGTGTGTGTGTGTGTGTGTGTGTGCGGAACGAGAGATGTTTTCAAACCCTGCAGTGGCACTCGTAGGGATTCCTTACCTTTTTGGTTTTGGGATACTTGTTGCCGTGGCGAGGCGTTGGGGCGGGCGAGCCGCTGTGGGGAGGGCTGGCGTCGGGTGTGCGTTGAGGCAGGGTGCTGCCGTCGCCATCAGAAACCACGACACCCGCTGTACTGGCACCACCGGGCCCATCGGACACCTCGCTGGCATCGGCGGCCAGTGGCTCCAGGGGGTCTGCGGGCGAGCCAGGCGGAAGGTCGGAGCAGACACTGATGGTGCGGGCGCGGCGACGCTGCTGGCCGATGTGGGTGCGCCCGCGCGAGAAGGACTTGCGCTGCTTGGAGCGGCTCACCTTGGCCGCTGTGCCACCCGAAATGGGCTTCAGGATCGGCTCCTCCTTCACGCCATCACACATAGGCTGTGGACACAGAGGGATGGGTAAAGGGTTATGATTTTTGTGTGTGTGTATGAGCCAAGGCTGTCTACGAGAGTGTGTCACATTTGTACATCTGCACATTGGATATTTTCATATTCTTCACTTGGACATACTGTACTTTTTGTAAATTTTTGATGTTGATGTTTGAGGACAATATTTCCACTACAGACATTTGCATAAAGGCCAGAATTTCAGTGTGTGTGTGTGTGTGTGTTTGTGTGTACCTGTAGCGCGGCGGGGGACTCTGCTTCAGGTGTGGCAGGGGGCTCCTCCTTGATGTCACTGCGTGTCGGGGGGTCAGTCTTGATGCGCTCCAGCGCCTGCTCCCGCCGCTTTTCCCTCTTCTCCATACGCGCAAACGCCTGCAGGATGGCCTCCATCTTGCGCTCCTCACGCGTCTGACACAAGCACGCACGCGCACACACAAAGAAGAAAAAAAAGAAAACACAGAGTAAGTGGCTGCAGGATTGATAGAGATCAAACGCGATTCCAAAGAGGTGATGCGAAAGTGTGCGGGTACTCATCAGGCCACCCAAACGAACACACAAGCCCAGCAGGCAGACAGGAGGACAGACAGACAGACAGACAGACAGACAGGCAGGCAGAGAGAGACCACACAAACTCTCCCCTGTTCCTCCAGGTTAGACCAATGAAAAGTCCCCCCTCCTCCCCATTACTAAGAGGCACAAGCCCTGCTGTTGGACACTCAATCAATCACAGTCTCAAAAATCAGCCCTCTCAAACTAAGCCTCTGGGGACAGACTCTCCAAGAGCAGACACACATTGGGGACGGGGGGTGAAAATTTGCCACTCCAAGCTTTGGAGCGCCATTTTTGGAAATACAGAGTGGAGGCTAAAATAAATCACGTCACGACTGGAGCCGCAGACTCGGCCAGGTAGCAGAGGGGGACCTTATGTGCTTTCAACACTATAGGACATGGACATTGATATGGGGACTTATGCCGTTCCACATCAAACTAGCGGAACAAAGAGCTTGAGTAAATGAGTGAGTGAGTGAGTGAGTGAATGAGTTAAATAGATGAATCCCTGATACTTGGCTGGGCTCCCTGACAGTTCCACACACTTAAAGATGACACACAGCCACTAAATGACTGTATATAAACATGCTCATTAAAGTAAGTGCATCTTACTGCTGATTCATATTCTTTAGATCAAGGGTAACTACTTACAGTTTCTTCACATGAGCAGTGTATCAAATGTCACAGTGAGAAGTCTGGACCATAACAGCCTCAACTACTCTCTAGCAACCCTCACTGGATCTATGCATCTAAACAACAGCAGACCTGCTGCATCCAAAACTCCACATCACCAGGGACAAACAAGAAGCTTAAGAGATGATTCATGCAGGCGGAACACAGAACTACTATACCAAGTCGATGCATTACAATCTCAGAGCCTGGGGAGTGTGTTTGTGTTTGTGTCTGTGTGTGAGTGTGTGTGCGCTCGCGAGTGTGCATGTCAGCCAAGCCTAAGCACGTTTCTATTTGGCGCCATTACCTGGAGTTCCTTGAGTCGATTGTGCCTTGGCAGAGCACACACACACGCACGCGCACGCACGCACGCACACACCTCTCTCCCTCGACCTGGCAATAACTGTGCCTGTCCGTGGGCCAAAAACATGACTCAGCACTTTACACCTCGGGAGCAAGCTGACAACAGGG
>PYXC01000409.1:1097500-1102500 GCA_015244755.2 Tenualosa ilisha | reverse complement strand
CCCTTCATCTCTCTGCCCACCACTGGTCAGTGTGTGCCTCTTCTATTACTGCTACTACCAAAGTCCTTCTAAGACAAGTCCCTTTACTCGGCCGGCATCTTGGAACGCCTTCGAGCAACTATTTGGGATTAACAAGACCAGGCCCTATCAAAATGAATGGGGAGGTATCCAAAACTCCAGATCGGTGGGTCGTACCGACTTAAAAAGTGTGTTGTGCAAATCCTTGTTTAAGTTTGAATTGATTGATATCAAAATCAACCCCCAGATCACTCAAATAAAGCTAAAAAAAGGCATTCTTTAAAATGGCAATTTGCTCACTACGCCTGCACCAACATTCGCGGCATGGCTATCAACATGGTGACGGAGATAACAAGCAAAAATTGACTGTCAGTCATACCGCGTCTAACAATGCGATTGGTTAGTTTCACTGCAGAGCAGGACTTCCACTTTCTCAACTCTGCCATCTTTACGTCACAAACGACCGCAATGCGTTTCTATGGGGTGACTTTAAGTGATGCGTCTCCTCTGCTGCTACCCCCTGTCTCTTTCCCTCCCTGTCTCTAGGTAGTGTGCGGCCCAGCGTGCCAACCAGCCCGCTCAGTTCACCTGCACTTGTCGCAGCAGATCATGTAGCCGTCGTCGTGCGTGAAGCCGCAGATGCAGCGGGTGATGTCGGCCCCGTAGCTGCCGTCCTCCGAAGTGCTGAGCGTGGTGCCGCGTGACGCCTCGTCCTGCCCCCCCAGCAGTATCCCGTCGCCCGGACGGATCAACACTGCCGGAGGGGGCGAGGCGGGGGGCGTGGGTGGAGGCCGTGCCCCATAGTTGTGGTCCTGCCACCCAGAGAGAGGAGGAAGAGGAGGTGGAGGTGGAGAATGACAAAGAGACAGAAAAGGAGAGCCAGATTAATGTTCGTTCATTCATTCATTCATTCAGGCACACTAAACAAGTTTGTTTATATTTATTGTTTTATGCTATTTAGTTGATGTTTTTATTCTTAGTGACATACAGACAACACTTAAAAACACCACATACAATACAACACAACACAATCAAGTCATAACATTGCAACTTGACATCTTTAGAGGTGAAGAGAGAGCAAGTGAGATGGAGGAAGATAGGGAGACAAATAGAATGTAAGTTAATGATGTGCTCTTCCTGGTGAGGAGGTGGGTACTGGTTACGTGCTGAATGACAGAGACAGCGAGAAGACAGAGAGAGAGAAAGAAAGAAAGAGAAAGAGAGAGAATGAAAGAGAAAGAGAGATAGGGGATCCTCCAGCGACAGTCAAAAGGGTACTGAAAGCAGAAGTATTGAGGGATAGACCAAGAGAGGGAGAGACAGAGAAAGGGCAAGAGACGCAACAAGCGCAGAAACACAACACTGACTGGACGGGAGACGAGTGCTGTGTAATAGAAGGATCCTTAAAACAGGGCCAGTTGGGAGAAGAACACACGGTATTAAACATTGAGTAGAAGAAAGGTTGAGGATGAAAACACAGAGAGAGGGAAGGAAAAAGAATGAGGGGAAGAGAATGAAAGAAAGTGTGTGTGTGTGTGTGTGTGTGTGTGTAAAGACAGACCAAAAACTGGGAAAATTACAACATGCAGCATGGAGTACAGAGCATGACAGCGAGTGAAGACGGGAGAGGGAGGGCAAGAGATAGAATGAGGGTGTGTGTGTGTGTGTGTGTGTGTGTGTGCATGTGCACAGCGTACTCACAGCGTACGGCAGGCCGATGTAGCTGTGCGAGTGGTGGGAGCTGCTGCTGTAGACCTGGTGCGGGTAGCTGGACTTCTCCACCACCACTGGACTGGCCTCGACTGACTCCGGTCTGCTGGAGGGACACAGAGAGAGTTGCAGAGAGAGAGAGAGAGTTTAGACTTCCACAAGAACTGGTCTGGCAACAAACTAGAGTGGGCGAGGAGGGATGGAACAGGTTTGGCAACAACATGAAAAGGGTAGAGAAAGACAGAAAGAGAATGTGTGTGTGTGTGTGTGTGTGTGTGTGTGTGGGGGTGGGGGGTGGAGCAAGAAAGGGCAAAACGTAATGACAAATGTGCAGGTGTTTTCTAACACAGTGGATAGAGAACAGCATGGACCGTTTAGGTGCGTATAAGTTTGTGTGTACACTGTAACATGCCTGATTTATAGGAGCACTGGCAAATGCCTGAGAACAAGGGCAACAAAACTGGCAGGGCAAGCCAGCACAGGCACCGCACCCAATCCAGCCGGCAACATCCACACAGCTGTGTGTGTATGTAAGCAGGCTATGGCATCAAAACACTGCCTTAACTGAAGCAATGCCTATCTACAGTGGATGTCCACTATCACACAAAAAAGGAGGAGGTTTCCTAGAACTATGAAACGTTTAAGGGCGTCTCTCTCTCTCTCCCCCTCTCCCACACAGACAGACAGACAGACAGACCAAAACACACAAACACACACACCAACACACACCAACTGACATGCACTTTCAAAAGTGTATTTGTGCTAAACTGGAAAGTCCACTTTTCAAGGTAACTGGCTAAGCTACAAGTGATTTACTGATGGCCTTACACAGCTGGTGAAAGAAGAAATCAGATCAAAGCTGCATGATTATACCACACACACACACACACACACACACACACACACACACAGTGGAATATTAACTGATAGACATAAAACGGGCAGTGAGGGAAAGGGGAAGGAAGGTAGAGGGTGGCGTGCGTGCCTGCGTGCTGTGCGTTCTGTATTAGGCAGATGACTGACATCTGCACAGATGCGAAGAGAGGGATGGCTAAACCAGAAATACCAGACACATACAGGCACAAATATCACTGGTCCAACAGGGGCGTGTGGTCGAAGGACCGAGATCATAATCTATGCTCAACGGCTCTGCAGTCTGTCTTCCACAACACCGCAACAGACAAAATCCATAGCCTCTGGGGCGGCCATGTAAATACTCCATCAAACTTGTCCAAAAGAACAGTCACCGTCCTGCTCGAGGAGGAAGCCACTCAAGCTTCACTGACACTGACACACACACACACACACACACACCTGTGTACAAAGTTCACACACACCTCACCTTATGCAGACAGACTGTATAACTCAACAGAAAGTATAACTGAAGACATGACAAGTGGCTCACGTATGCCACTTACATAAAAAACACACACACACACACACAAAGAGGAAACATATTTCATATTTAAGCACGGGAGAGAGAAGAGCTTTGTCAGAATGATTATCCCCACTCTCCATTTCCCACTCTCTCGCTCACACACACACAGGATATTGCGGTACCATAGGCTCTAATGGAAGTGCCACGTGTGTCCACATGCTAAGTGCAAACACACACACGCCATACCTCCTCTGCCGGCCCCCCCCCCCTCCCACACACACACACACACACACACACACACACACACACACACACACACACACACACACATACTTTTTTCCCCTTCCTCCCTCTCTTGATGGCATACCTTGAGGGACCCTCTCCTCTTTTCCTCGTGCAGACACGTCTCTCGTCTTCCTAAGTGAGCTGCCGCTTTGGCGCTCAGTGACAAAGTGAAAGCAAGAGTGTGTGAACTGCCTAGGGGCGGGCCCTAGGGAAGGTGTGCAAACGTGCCTCTGTGTGTGTGTGTGTGTGTGTGTGTATATACACACACGTTAAAGGAAAGGGCAGCCCAGATGTGAGAAATAAAGGATAGCAGAAAAGAATGAAAACCAGAGCTAGCCCAGTTTAAATAAAAAAAGCTTTGAGGGTCAATCCATGCAGACACACTGAAAGCAAGTTTAGACCAACACAAAATGGTTGGTTACATTTCTGGCACTGCATCCACATGATACTGATGGTTTAGGAGCCCTGAAATGCTATTTTTGGAAAACAGGTTCCAGAGTGGCAAAATTTCAAACCCCACCCTTACATTGCTGTAAAGACAGGCTTTTCAAACATATGTCACAGTCCTACTCTTAACTTCCATGGCAAGGACATCCTTAACAGGCAGTGTCTGACAGTCAGTTTGTCACATGTGGGGTGAGGGGGGGGTGCATTTTCTGACAATGATTTCACTGCAAAGAATATAAGCCTTTGTTTGAAGCAAATGGCTTACACTACAGTAGGCGCTGAGGCTATCTGCTTCAAACACGGCAAAGCTAAGGTTAGCTAATGCTACCAATGCATGCTTTCAAATGCAACTTTAAGAAATCTAAAAATTCTTAACATTTTCAATAGAATTCAATAGAAACGGAATCTTCCGTAAAACAAACAAACTAGTTTTGTAGTTTTTGAGTACACTTGCTAACTAGCTTGGTGTATTGTTAGGAAGAATGTTCAGAAATGTTTGTGAAATCTCTATACTGCCAAGGCCTCATCTACTAGAAGAGCATATGTTCGGTAATGATACTACACCTAATATAGTAAATGGCGCACACACACACACACACACACACACACACACACACACACACAAATATACCTCCCACAACAAACTATCCTTAATATGTTTCCAGGCCTTAATAAGCCTTAAGCACTATTTACTTAATGATTAATTCATTAAGTAGTTTAGTGTGCTTGTGGTTCCATGAACTTATATAGGCCGCTGTGGTTAGGTGTACGGTTAGTGACAAGTACGTACATGGGCCTACTTGTGTACAGCAACAGTATTACTTGTATCAAATCCTGTCATTGCCCAACCTGTGGTGTGGTGTGTTATCACACAGTCAGTACCTATGGCTACATTTGAAATTCTGTCACTGTATGCCATAAAAATATGCAGCCTTCAGGAGAGTTTTACTTTGAGTGGACAGATACAAAAGTGCACACATGTGCACAAGTATGCATGCGCCAGCGGACAGACGGACAGACACACACACAGACACACACACACACACACACACACACACACACACACACACACACACTTGTGATGTCAGCAAGATTGAGCAGAATTTCAGCTGGGAGGTTAGCATCACTGAGCCAAAACTGGCAAGACATCGAATGACAAATC
>PYXC01000409.1:1087500-1092500 GCA_015244755.2 Tenualosa ilisha | reverse complement strand
GAGGCAGCCTCAGGAGGAGGTGACGACAGCACTAAAGAACGCATGCGTAAATGTGTGTGTGTGTGTGTGTGTGTGTGTCTTGCAGAGCGATGGCTGTTGATCAGTCGGATTAGAAAGCAGGACACATGCAAAAGACAAACAGGCAAGAGGTCATACTTCTGCAATGTCCCAACACACACACACACACACACACACACACACACACACACTACTGAGGCTCTCTCTCTCTCACCCCAAATACCTCGAGAGATGAAAATGCACAGACTCATAGCAGCACACAGTATTGTCAGGACACGCCTTGACACAGTGTGTTTAGGCTCACCAGCCCGAGCTTGCCTCCTCCAAGGTATTCACTTTTAATACACACTCACTCCTGGCCTCACACTCACTCAGTCACTCTCTCTCCATCTCTCTCACACACACACACACGTCCCAGGCATTAAACATAAACACACGCCCCTCTCAGGAAAGCCAGAATTCTCACTCACACTCACTCACACAAAAACC
Organism: Tenualosa ilisha; assembly: GCA_015244755.2. Classification (NCBI taxonomy): domain Eukaryota; kingdom Metazoa; phylum Chordata; class Actinopteri; order Clupeiformes; family Clupeidae; genus Tenualosa; species Tenualosa ilisha. Next base: position 1,091,993 of record PYXC01000409.1, on the reverse strand, counting down.
ACTCACTCACACTCACACACACAAACACACACACCACACACACACAGGGCTTGGCCTGTCAGGAGGAGACTGATGCTGGCAGAAAGTCTTCCATCAGAACACTAGCAGTGCTAACAAACTAAACACACACAGGAAAGGAAGAGAAAGACGCCAACGGACAAAAGAAAAGAAAGAATGAAGAGAGAAGGGGGAGGGTTTGGAGAGAGAAAGAGAGGGAATGGAACACAAACAAACAGTGAGGTAGAGAGCGGAGACAAGAAAGAATGCAGGATGATGGAGACAGAAAAAAAAAAAAGAGAGAGAGACAAAGAGACAAACAAGACAGGCACACAAAGCACTGGGGAGACCAGGGCAGACAGATGGAGGGACACAGTAAGGATGACAACTAGGGACAAACCTTACATGCGAGGAAGTGTCCCATAAGCAAATTAATATGAGAAAAGAAATACGGATGGCGGCATGGCATGTGAACGAAAACAGAGCAGAGCAAGAAAATGATGAGGATAAAAGGACAGTGTATGAGATACTCATATGTGTGTGTGTGTGGTGTGTGTGACCATGTGATGACACAGTGGTCAGGAGAGGAGCGAAGCACAGGGACAGAGAGGGCCAGGGGCTCACTGAGACGACAGCTGCCAGCTCATGGGGTAATTAATAGAAAGTGTGAGAGCTTTTGAGTGTGTGTGTGTGTGTGTGTGTTCAGACATATTGCTGCACAGTACAAATCATTTGGGGTGTGTGAGTCTGTAAGTACACAGCTAAATATTTAACTCTGTCTGTGTGTGTGTGTGGGGGGGTACATACTGATTCACTGGCAATTCATTTATGGCAGTTGTCATATCCTAAACATGTATGACTGTCCCTCTTCAGATGACCAAACACAAGATTTAATACGGATTTTTCTGGAGATCAGTACATCGCCTTAAGGTTTTCTGCAGTGCTTTGAATGACTGAGGGATTGCATACACTGCAGCCTCTGTGTGTGTGTGTGTGTGGTGGGACAATGGGAAGCACTAGCGAGACGAGAGGCTGCAGGGCTGTTAACAGCTAGCCGTGAAGCTTTGTGCCGTCGTCTCAAAAAGGGACCCTGTGTTTGGCGTGGGACATGGCCACACACCCACGCTCACACTCACAAGCGAACAGCTAACAATCCAGACGGCTGTTTCCTGAGCAATCGCAACAAACCAGCGTGCGTGATGCATATGTGAGTGAGTGAGTGTGTGTGTCTCCGACTTGGCCAGGGAATCCTGCCGTCAGTGCTCAGGAATGCACGCATGCGCAAACACACACTCACCACCCCCCACATCCCCCCCCCTCACTTTTTACACACATATACACACACGCTGAGAGATAAACACTGCTGTCTACCCCCACACACACACACACGCAAGCATGCACACACACATGCACGCACCCCTTACCCAACCAGGCATATCTGTTTTTTTTTTCCTTTCTTGGAGGCATATAAACACTGGCAAAAACAGACACACACTAACACACACTGCTGTCTACTCTAGCCAGACACATCAGAGACTGTGCCAGAAGCCAGGGAGGGGGCAGAAAAAGAGTAGGGGAAAGAAAACAAGGGGAACAGAGATGGGGAGGGAAAGAGTGAGCGAGTGAGAGGGGAGAGGGAAAAACACACACACACACCAGTACAGTAGAGCATTCCTGGTTAAATCCAAGCGTGGCGAACAAGCCCAGCACCGCCCACTTCCTTTAGCAGAACTGTCCATCAGCCAGGGAAGGAGAGCTGCCAAAAGAACACTCTCAACCTCAGCCCGCTCGCTGCCTGTCCCTACTCCCCCTCCCTCTTCCTTTTCCTGCTCTCCCTCTCGCTTTTGCGCGCTCTCTCGCTCTCCCTCCCCTCACTTCCTAAATAAACCTCAGAGCAGAGAGAGAGCGAGAGAGAGAGAGAGAGAGAAGGGGAGTGCCGCAGACACGGAGCCTAATTGAAAGGACGCAAGAAGAGGCCATTTAAAAAGGGGGGTAGGGAAAAAAAAAAAACACACCACCATCTAAACACTGCAGCCTCTTTGAAATGAGCGACTGAGTGTGAGTGTGAGTGTGTGTGTGTGAGAGAGAGAGAGAGAGAGAGAGAGAGAGAGATTTAGCGAGAAGGAGGGAAAGGAAGGTGAGTGAAAAACGTATGTGCATAATGAGGACAGAGTGACAGTCATGAGGAAGCTGTAGCCTGTTCCAATCTTCCTTCTTCTATGTTGCTCTCTCTCTCGTCTATTCAAATTCTAGTGATACTACAAGGTGGCCTTTCTAAAACCCCCCCCCCTCCCCATCCTTTTCCCTTTTCCTCCCCTCTCTCCTGTTTTTCTCTCTCTCTCTCTCTCTCCTGAATGACTGTGGGGAGCAGCGGGGAGTCGAACAAAACGATCCATCTCCCCCTGGTGCTGATGAAGGGGGGAGGCCTATGCTGTGTGCATCCAAAAAATTCTGGGTTGGGGGTGGGGGGTGGGGGGTTGATGGAGATGGGAGCAAGAGACAGCAAAACAGAGAGAGAGAGAGAGAGAGAGAGAGAGAGAGAGAGAGAGGGAACAGATAGAGAACACAGGAGAGTGAGCAAGCAAGAGAAGCGGGCGAGTGAGGAGAGAGAGATAGGGAAGGAAAGAGAGAGAGAGGGAGAAAGAGAGCAAGAAAGTGTGAAAGAGAACGAGAGAGGAGAGAGACTCCTTCCGTGCGCCCTCCCTCCTCTCTTGGTGCACACAGTCGTGTCATTGTGCAGGGGTACAGAGCTGCTTCTTTAAGGGCCCGTGGGGAACGGCACGGCAGGGAAGACCCACCCGCCCCTTACCGGCGTCAGAGAGTGTGTGTTCTCACCTCGCCTCTCCGCTCCTCCCGTCTTCCATCCTGTCCTTTCCCCTCGCTCACAAACACACTTGTTTGCTGCCTGCCTGCCTGCCTCTCTGTGTCTGCCTCTTTTCTTTGGCCCTGCGCTCTGGTTTGATTTCCAACACAGAGAGAAAGGATGAAGGGGAGGAGAGATAGAAGAGAGAGAGAGTGGGCTAGAGAGAGAGAGAGAGAGAGAGAGACTGAGGGATGAAGAGAGAGGCAGAGGCAGGAAGGGAGGGAGTGAGCGACGGAGGGAGGGAGCAAAAGAGATGGAAACGGAGAGGGATTCCAACACAAGCACTGCCTCGCGGTGCCGCCTTGACTTCGCACCATTTTCACAGGCTGAGTCATTCCAGGGCTTGTACTGTGCGTGTGTTTGGCTGGGTTTGCGTGAGTGAGTGCGTGCACCCATTCACACTCTCACTCACACACGCACGCACGCACGCACTCACTCACACACACACACAGGCTGGGTATAAAAGAGCCAAGATGGGCAGACGACGGGCGCCTCCAGTACAGTGGGCACAGCTGTGGCACCGTGCCCATATCCCCCCCGACACACACACACACCCCTCATAAATCATTGTGCCAACACCAGCACACCCAAGGTGAGACGGACTGGCCTTACGGCTGCAACAACACCCAGACACCCAGACAGAGAAAGCTACAGGGGCTTTGTGTGTGTGTGTGTGTGTGTGTGTGTGTGTGTGTGTGTGTGTGTGTGTGTGTGTGTGTGTGTGTGTGTGTGTGTGTGTGCCTCTCAAGTCAAAGACACCACACAGCCATCACCTTCACAGGAAGCACAATAGTAGCTAAAATTAGGATGCACTGGGAGCCGGAGTGGAGGAGCCTGCAGACATGGCTGTGTTCGCTACACTCAGCTGATTCCACTAACCACCGCAAAGAGCAGACAATGTTGGCCCTGGACCAGGGGGAGCAGGAAACAATTACCAAAACGTAAACCTTCCTAAAAGGCCTGCATTGTTGGCACCCCAGAACGTAAGGTCAGAGAGTTTACATGGACACAAAATCACACACACACACACACAGGTTTAATGAGGTTTAGGCTAATGACCTCCTGGCCTGCTGTCTAGCTGCCTGCCTGACACAGTGTGGCTTCTGTTGCAGGCAGGTCCTCCTGATAAAGGCGTGAGACCTGCAGTAGCCCTAGTCCGGCTTGCTTGAAACACCACACACACACACACACACACACACACACACACAGTATGACATTCTCAAATTAGATAGGGCTGACTGACAACAAACACAATCATTGATCTGAATCTGCAACCACAATCTGCATGTCTCTGAATGTGTGTGTGTGTGTGAGTGTGTCTAAAAAGAGACTGAAATAACCAAGAGCACAGTTGTACAGTGGAACACATACAGTGTTCCTTTGTGCCCTCCTGAAATTAAGAGGTCCTGAGAAGCTCCTGTGTCTGGGAGGGCAGGGTCCCTTACAAACAGATAGACAGATGGACGGCTAGTGAAAGTGTAATGGAATGGGGGACTGTCACAGGGCTGGACAGGGCAGGTAAGCAGTTAGTGATTATTATGCCCTAGCTGCTGATGGCAGCCATAAGAGTAGAGACCAACTCCCCTCAGGATCCATTAACTCTACTGTGAAAACAAACAGTCAATTCCATCTG